>JAZGTJ010019122.1:0-11068 GCA_036877575.1 Botia almorhae | reverse complement strand
CATTCTGACCACCTGATTTCTGCCTGTCAGGAAGTCCAGGATCCAGCTGCACAGAGATCTGTTTAATCCTAGAGCCTGTAGCTTCATGACAAGTGTGGCAGGCGCTATGGTGTTGAATGCTGAGCTGTAGTCCACAAACAGCAGTCTCACATAGGTGTTTTTATTTTCCAGGTGGGAGAGGGCAGTGTGTAGGGTGAAAGCAATAGCATCGTCTGTGGAACGGTTGCTACGGTAAGCAAATTGTAGTGGGTCCAGTGAGGCAGGCAGCACAGAGCAGATGTAGTCTCTGATGAGTCTCTCATCAAACACTTGCTGAAGATGGGTGTCAGAGCAACGGGCCTCCAGTCGTTTAGGCATGTAGTTTTATTTTTCTTCGGTATGGGCACAATGGTTGATTTTTTTAAAGCACGAGGGAACCACAGACAGAGAGAGGGAGAGGTTGAAAATATCTGTGAAAACCCCAGCTAGCTGATATGCGCATGCTCGGAGCACACGTCCTGGGATGCCATCAGGACCCGCTGCTTTGCGGATATTCACCGGTCGGAAGGATCGGGTTACATCCGCGACAGAGATGGAGAGTGCACTCGCCTCTTCTGCAGCAGCCGCACGAGTGCTCTCTGCGTGGGCGGTGTTTTGAGCCTCGAAACGAAAGAGGCGGCAATGTTCACAGTAGCTGGTTTGTTCCCTTTATAGTCAGTAATGTTTATGATGCCTTGCCACATACCTCGGGCATTATTGGTGTTGAGTTGATTTTCAACTTAGTTTTTGTATTGTCGTTTTGCTGCTTTGATGGTTTTTCTGAGATTGTAGCTGGTTTGTTTGCGATCGTCAGGGTTTCTGGATTTAAAAGCAGATGTTCGCGCTGACAGGGCTGCTCGAACATCACTGTTAATCCACGGTTTTTGGTTGGGGTAGATGCGGATTGTTTTTGTCGGCACTACATCTTCTACACACTTCCTGATGAAAAACATTACGGTATCTGAGTACTCCTCTATGTCGTCATCAGACGCCGGCCGAAACATGTCCCAGTCCACGTGATCTGAGTTTCCTCAGTTTCACAGGCGGCTGTGCGGCCCAGACAAAGGGCTCTGATGCGGTGTCTGTAAACAAACCGCCGGCGTTCAAGAACTCAAAGTCCGGTTTGTGTTGCGCTACGAAGGAGCCAATGTTTAAGAGCGTATGTCTGTCGTAGACAGTTATACTGACAACATTCAACACGTAAAACAACAAAAAAACATGAAAAACACACGAAAAACTGCAGAGTTTGCTTGGAGCTCACAACACGGCTGCCATGCTCGGCGCCATCTTGGATCCTCTATTGTAACTTCCTAATATGAAGTTACAATAAAGAAGTCTATCGTATTCCCACTGATCTGTCTCAAGGGTCATCCTATCCCATCTCCATGCCATGTGGTCTGGATAAAGTCTGGTTATATGCAACATTTAGTCAGCCTAAACAGGGTTACATAATTGCAGTGTAAAATGTCTCCAAAAAATGGAGAATCTTTTTTTTTTATGGACTATTGAATAAATGATAAATGATTATCATCATTTTTTAAATTAATGTGCCCTCATAACCTTTATCAGAAATATTAACCTCTCCTCACAATGACATCTCTTGATGAGTTTTTTGTTCTGTTTTGTTTATTGTTTATCTTTTTGTGTCTTTTATTTTAAAAATAGTCATTCATAGTCATTCTTTTCTTTGGCTGTGTTTACACTGGCACAAAAAAAATCAATTTTCTTTACTGACATCTGACACAGATTGGAATTTGTTGCATGTGTGTAAACACCCAAGATCTGAATTTTTTTTTATCCGATCTGGGCCACTTTCAAATGTGGATTTAAATCGGATACATATCTGATACACAGACATCAGACCTGTGTCTAAACACACACATCGGATTCACCTTTTAACGTGACTGTTCCATGATGGATTACATTGAATGTCATCATCTCGCACATGTACCAAACCTGGCTGCAATGCTAGCACAAAATAAAGAGTATTAAAGCCAAATAGTATTAAAGCCAAAGGAGGCTATAAGGATATATGTTGTCGTGTCACAGATGTGAAAAACATTAAAGCCTTTTTATAATGGCAGCATTTAAAAACTGCTTTTGCTTTAATTAATTGCGGTTGGGTGTACTTTTGTTGACTTTTGGACAGATTAATTAGCAAAAGTGTAAACAGGCGGAGATGATCGGAGCAGAGGACTCGGAGATGGACTTAGGATCAGATCTGAGCAGAGATCTTTCAGTGTGAAAACAGCCTTTGATTCCCTGTTCTCCGATGTGTCGTTTTCTCTTTGGTTCCCTTGTTCTGTGCATCATAATTTTTTTGGTTCCTTGTGTCATGCTCTGATTGATTCATTGTTCCTATGAATCTGTAGACCTCATGTTTCTATAGCCTTTAGCTAGCTTTGTTTGTCTTTGTTGGCCTTTGTTGGCTGTCGGTGAGTCCTAAGTTTTAGTCAAGTCAAGTCTTTGTTCAAGTTTATGTGTTTTGTTTATTAAACCGCATTTGGGTTCAAGTTAGCCTTTTTACTTGTTTTTATAACAGGAGACAATGCCCTGAATTCTAAAAGTTACAGCAAAATAATCAAGAAAAGGTCTTCATGATATTGCCTTTTCAGGGAAGCTCATGTAACACAGCTGTCTCAGGTGTAACTGCTTGTACTACCTTCACAAGAGCTGGAATCAAACAGAACAGCCCTGAGTCTCACACATTCTATGGGTAAAATGCTTCTGGGGCTGCTCCTCTCTTATTTTCTGCCTCTCTCTCTCTTTTCTTCTGTCTCTCCTTGCTGTGTGATATTTTCTGACATCAGGGAAAATAAGACGTTTACTGAGAATGAAATAAGGAACATCATGTTTCAAGTTCTCTCTGGTTTGGCATTTGTGCACAAGCATGGTAAGATTCTTTCATTCTGCTTTTGTTCCTTTCTAATGTGTTGTGTTAGAGCATTATAACACCCTTATCAAGAGTCCCCAATTATATTTACAAGTAAATACATACATTTATAATCTACTATGTGTAAATTTTGTAGATTATAGTAGTTCATCCAAAAATGTAAATTCTGTCATTCATTCATTGTCATGTTGCTCCAGAACCAGATAACTTACTTTCTTTAGGGAAATAAAAAAGTTAATATGGGGACACTGTCATATCAGTGAGGAACAATTTAAATTTCACTCTGTTCCTCATAAAAAGATATCATATGGCTTCAGAAGTATTGGATATTGTGTCCTATGAACTACTTTTCTAGTACTTTTTGGTCTTTTTGAAATAAAACAGTGTTCATTGTGCAGAAGAGAGTTAATGATCTTCATTTGTGTTCCATGAAAGAAACAACATATGTGGTTGGATCGACATGAGAGTAAATAATGACAAATTTTGGTTTACTGACCCATTTATTTCAACTTTGTGTTCAGTTTATTAAAGGGATAATTCATTCAAAAATGAAGATGTTAATTTTTCAGAAACACTGTTGAAACTGACATCTAAACAAACACACCCCTCCCTGCTTCGCCCCCTAAATAACAAACAGGCCATGCAACACAGGTAACCATTATCAGTGCATATGGCTCCTATTGCTGATTAGCTATGAGAGTGTTATGGTCTGATAGTTTTTCCTCCCATTTGTTTAATTGAACATATACACATAACAGACATCTAGCAAATATTCACAAAATTGGTTGTTTAGGTGTTGATCATCAAGGTGTTTACAACAGTGTTTCCCAGAAATCGCTTACTGCACCTTTAATTTACTTTGATTGAACCTCAGGCCATTCAAGAGAGCTTCCTGTTGCAGGATGACATACTGTACACATCCCTGGTCTGTCATAAAAAACAGCATCAGCTCATGGCTGCAGCCGAAAACGTACGCAGATGATTTGTTGCCTCACTGCTCTCTCAGGCAATGACATCGCAGGCCGTGTTTGTGCACAGTCACCTCCGAAGACAGTTCCAAACAGGCTTCATATGCAGCATAGCTAAATTATATTTGAAATATAATTGGAGATTTATTTAAAAGTTAAATATTTGTAAGTTACAATACTAATTTCTCAGGAGAAATGAAATCAAAAGCTGTTGAAAGTATAAACTGTCTGCCATTTAAATTTTTTAAGCTAATTTCTGCTCGACCAATCACCTTCCCAGCGACCGCACATACACAGTATTTTGGGATTTTAAAGACAGCAAAGGATACATCTATGCTGCCTTCAAAAATTGATCAGAAGAAGGTATCTCCAGAAACAGGTGGTGAAGCAAACATTGGATTTAAGCATGCCTTGATCTCTTCCTACCTTGCATTTTTCAGAGGCAGCATTTTCCAGCTTTCAGGTGCAGCCAATGTGAGATTTTGCTACTGCGTGTATGTTACATGAAGCTTGTGCTTAAGACATTTTTGTTTGCATATATCTGAGTAAATTAACAGCACATTTTCTTTTTGGGTGAACTATCCTTTTAAGTCCATAAATGGTGTTATAAAGGCTCCAAGTCTGTAATATCACTGAATTTATTTAATAAAGATGCATTCTCATAAACATGTTTATAATAATGTATATGTCTGTTTTAAAAACATTCTTGTTGGCCTGATCCTGTAGGATTTTTCCACCGGGACATGAAACCGGAGAACTTGCTATGTATGGGTCCAGAGCTGGTAAAAATTGCAGACTTTGGATTGGCTCGAGAGATCCGCTCTCGTCCTCCTTACACAGACTATGTCTCCACACGATGGTAAGAGGGACAAATTTTACTAAGCAAAGCCTTTTTATTAGTTTTTCTTTAAAATTCACAGACAATTGTAAATTTAACTTCTGTCTTTTAAACTTACACTTGTAAAATTAAAGTTCTTTTCTCTGATAATTTGTGCCTGTGCTGAATAAATGTTAATACCATGATTGCATTGCAAGTGTAGCATTTGCCCCACTGGTTAAACACTAGTCTGTGTGTTAAGGTATCGTGCTCCAGAGGTGCTCTTAAGATCACCGGTGTACAGTTCACCTATAGACATCTGGGCTGTGGGCTGCATTATGGCTGAACTATACACACTACGGCCACTGTTTCCTGGCAACAGTGAGGTGGATGAGATCTTTAAGATCTGCCAGGTTCTTGGTACAGTCAAAAAGGTATTATCACGTGAATCTGAAGCTGATTTTACGTGTAAGATATTTGAAGTGGGCAAAGCTGTAGTAAATCTTGGGTATGATTTCCCACCGCAGTCAGACTGGCCGGAGGGTTATCAGTTAGCTGCTTCCATGAACTTCCGCTTTCCTCAGTGTGTTCCTACACCCCTAAAAACCCTGATACCCAACGCCAGCAATGAGGCTTTAGATCTCATGAGGGATCTTCTTCAGTGGGATCCAAAGAAAAGACCATCTTCTGTAAAGGTACATAAACCCAGAATAATGAAACACTGCCAGGCACCAGTGTAGTGTACAATTTGACTGAGCTTGAAAAACTAAGCTCTGTATGTGTGTGTGCAATGAGTGGGTTCAGAAAGTATTTAGACACCCCTCACTTTTTATTTTATTTTGTTTTGTTGCAGCCTGATCATACAATCTTTAAATTATTTTTTTCTCAATCTACACTCAGTACAACATAATGGAAAACAAAGTTTTAGGAATGAAACGACATATCTGCTTAAATTATGTAATCTCTACATTTAGTTTTTTATTCTGAAATACATGTGTATCTGAGTACATTTAGAAAATGACTAA
Source organism: Botia almorhae (assembly GCA_036877575.1). Classification (NCBI taxonomy): domain Eukaryota; kingdom Metazoa; phylum Chordata; class Actinopteri; order Cypriniformes; family Botiidae; genus Botia; species Botia almorhae. The sequence continues at coordinate 5,347 of JAZGTJ010019122.1, read as the reverse complement.
ATGTAAGAAGAAAGACTCTAGTTAGTAGTTCACCTGTTGCATCAGAGGAACTGTTGGCAGTCAATAACAATCCTGTTCCACTTTGCTTAATCTTTTTTCTAACACAGTTCTCTGCAACATTATCTATATTATATTGGTTGTGTGTCTCTGTTAAGGCCTACTATCAATAAAATTATTTATTTGTCTGAATGTGCCACTGGGCTACAGAATAAGATTTTCTATGCCTCTTGTTTTTGAGACAATGACTGGACAGGCATGGCCCACCCATGGCTATGTCTGTAATTTAGTACCTATGAACCTGAGGGTTAAAGTCAAGCTCAAGTTTTGATTTTAAGCCAAATGATAATGTTGTTTGATTTTAAAACAACATTAGTGACACTTCTTATGACATGTACATGTGCAAGCATTTAATGTGTGGTTAACTGTCTTTAAATATCATTTCAGGCACTCAGATATCCATACTTTCAAGTAGGACAGGTTCTGGGCCCCTGTCCCATGACCCCTGTTGTTTGGAAGGCTCCAATAAAGATGGCCGGGCCTGGTGAACGCAGATCAGAGCTGCAGTCATTTTTAGAACCAGTGCTGCCATCTAAAGCCCAGAGCAAAACTCCCCATCAGCCACTTCAGCAAATTGCTCAGCCTCAGTCTTTCTCTCAGACAGAGCAGCAGGCCCACCCTCTCGTTCCATATACACAAAAGGTACAAAACCACTTCTGGAATCTAATAATTTAATTACCTATAAAAACTAGATTCCATAATTGCTACAGTTACAGGTAGAAATACAGGTAAAGCAAGTTACTGTAGTATCCGTGCACAGAAAAGAGATGAAAATTGGCAGAATTATGATTTGTGTTCCTCACACAAGGTGGTTGGGGTTGAGAATGGCTTGATTGGGTTTAAGAGTGGACGAAGACGATGGGGACAGAGCAACAAGAAATCCTCAGACAGCTGGAATGATTCTGACTGCTCTGATAATGCAGCATCCCTCTCGAAGAAACCCAGCAAAGACCCTGAGGAGAAAACCACTCCACAGTATGATCATAGCTAGGGCATAAGGGCTAGTCAACATAAAAATGAGAAGTTAGCCATTATTTACTTTTGCTCTCAGTGTTCAGAACCAAAATAAAGATTCATTGAAAACTATGCCACATTGCATGGAGTTTTATAAAACAGTTGTCTTTCTGAAGCTTAAGATTCAGCTGCCATTGTAAGGAAAACAACTAGAACAACAATTTAATAAAAGACAAGGATTTTGGTAATCAGGAACTCTGATTATCAAAATGCTGGTGTCTGATGTCATGCAAACATGTCGGCACCCAAAACACCCTTGCCACATATTTCTCTGCAAATAATTATCATGCCATGTACTTATTTTAAAGTATTTATATCAGCACTATTTTAAATGCTACGCAGGTGAACAGATTACTTGGTTTGTAAAGAGCTTTTGTGTTGAATTACTGAATGATTGCTCTCAGATGATAATTGTATGTTTCCACTACGTCGAACTTTGTAGGCCCAGGGACCACAAACCCGTCTACACATTTAGCACTGTAACAAAATTACCAAATAGCAGCAGACTGGACCAGTCGGACTCTAGTCATCTGAACACCTCAGCCAGACAACATTATCTGCGTCAGTCCAGATATCTTCCAGGCAAGATCTCTCTCTGTTTAGTTCCATCTGTGTGTTGAGAAAAAATCAGTTAGACCACCACATCAGAACTGTGTTTCAGTTGTGTGTGAATGGGTGTGATTTACTTCCTCTATCAATAATAGATGCTGTTGTACAGTCAGAATAGATTGTCGTGCTCCTAAACGTATACTTGTGTCTATCTCAGGATTATTAAGCAAGAACACACCACCAGCAAGCATAAGAGAGTCAGAGAAAGACTTGTGGGACACATCAGTTCTTAACAAACCCCTTGCACACATTGGAGGAGCAGCAGCATCCAGAATCAGCCCAGGTAAGCTAACACTGTATAAAAGTGCCATTGATGCTGAGACTCCCTCAGCCAATACTCATTTCCTCATTCATAATTTTTTTTTAATCTTAAATCCATAATGTTTTTTTGACTCATTTGCTTGGTTGTGATATATTGATCAGGCATTTGGTAACAGTTAATGATTTTGACATACAGTGCCCTCTGTAAGTGTTGGGACAGTAAAGAAAAATGGCTCTGTTTGCAGTGGACTCGACAAATTTTATTATTTAAAGATGAAGACAAATGTACAGAACATTAAATTTTGTTATTTGGCTGTTTCAACACACAAATATTTTACCAATATAGAAGAACAGCAGAGTTTCATCCCTCTATTTAATGTGAGCCTAAGTATTGGGAAAATTGGTGGACAATTGTGTTTCTAAGTTATCAGCTGTGTCCTGTATTAATTGTTCACACATTAAAAGCAAGGAATATCAGTGCTGTCTATTGCTTTTGCAGTCTGCGTCTTGCATTCAGTGAGAACCCACATAAGATGAGGGAGCTGACTGACAGAAAGCAGTGACATTTGCTCACGTCTGCAGTATGCATTTAGAGGACATATGCAGGATTTGAAAGTGACTTGAAATGTAAAAAAAGAAAATTAAAAGCTATAGCTTTTTATAAAGCTATAACCTACTGGTCACAAAGTAAAATGTGTCCAGTACGTTTCTGCTACGTTTAGGGAACAGTTGAAACTGTACATTCCCCAGCCTGTCTGGGTAGCCGCTGTTTGTGTTGCAAGTCCCATACAAGCATCCTTTACTATTTTCCAACCAACTTTCATCTACTTTTAAAAGTAAAATTGTCTCCCCCACTGGAAATTATATGACAGATGACTGTATTTAATTTAATGTAATTTTTATAACACAGATTTTGTGTTTGTCAAATTGTCCGTCTGCTTGCAGGCAACTTTGTAACCACCACATACAATTTGTCTGAGGGGTATGTCCCATCTTTCCAGAAGAAGGAAGTGGGATCCGTAGGACAAAGAATTCAACTCGCCCCTCTCGGGAACCAGCATGCACGTAAGAATTCAGTTTAGCATTTAAGAATATATGTTATATTCTTAACTGTCTACTGTCAACATAGGCAGCTGTCTTTTAAGACAGCATCCAAACTTAAGTGACTGATGTAAAATACATTTCATAGACAGCGACGTAGTTTGTACATCATACAAAATGGTACATATTATGTGAAGCGCACTGGGGACTCATGGAGACTTATTGGGCATTTTTAACTGGGTATAATATACTTTAATATATAATTTTTATTTTAGTTATTTTTTGTTGTTTTATTAACTTTCTCTGTTGAACTTATATGAAGGTATTGCCTTCTCCATGATGGATACCTGCGATGCTGCTTTAGAATTTGCCAAAATGAAGTTATCTAAGGACATTCTTCATCTCAGAAATGTGCCTGTCCTAAAATACTGCCTACAATACAGACTTAACTCACCTGATGGCCTGTAACTCTGGGCCTTGACTTTCTGTGCTTAAAATTAAAGTCTTGATGAAAATGATTTACATTCTCTGCACATAAGCGCTTGTTGTTTCTGTTTGAAAAAAGAGGCATTTTCTATCTTCACACTATCTGTAGCTATCTGTATTGAGATGTTAATTCTTACTGTTCATTCTTTCCTGTCTGTGTGTCCACAAATAATTGATATCTGCCCTTAGTTGATCTCTCTGGCACTGTTGACTCTAAAGCTGGCAAAGCTAAACCTTCAAAGTCCAAACCTTCCTGTACAGTTTCAGTCAATGAAATCTCTGAAGGTAAAGCCCCAGCTCAGCAGCAGTCTTAGCCAATGTCTCTTCATAAGGTCCAATATTACCACCTGCCAGTGGCCTGTAAACTGAAGAAATGCTGCTATATTTTTGTTTAAGACTGTTTAAGTTTTATTAATTCACATTTATTTACTTTTAGTCTCATTTGCAAGTGTTAACGTTGGACCCTGCCTCCATATTATGTCATTTCCTGAAAAGCAGCATTTATCTTTGGTGTAAAATACTGTCTCTTCTCAGATTATGATGAATGGAAAAGGAGAGCTGAAAGAACCCAGTTCAAAGGAATGACTTACCCAGCTCTGGGCAAAAACTCAGCCAATCTCCTCACTCGTGCGCCCCCGGTTCAGCCGGTGCACGGACGGGTTGACTGGGCCGCAAAATATGGAAGTCACCGCTAGTGCACCTTGTGAGCTAAAATATCCATGCCATGAGGACTAAGGCCTGTTTCAACACTCATAAATCCTGTACAACATTCTGGAGGTTCTGAGAAGCAATCAGGAGAGATCTACACACCTTTTTAAATGGCAGGACAACGTTTGCTTAAATATTCAATAGTCAAGAATCTTTAAATATCTGCTGTTGACACACAGTTTTTTCATCTTCAACATTCATTCTTGGTCAGTTAATTCTAATATCAAATGATTGTATTCCTACAAGTTGTCTTTTATAATGGAATAGGTAGACTACATCTCACATTTTTTGTAACTCTTTTTGGCATTTTTTTTAGTGTAATGTTTATAAATATATCCCTTTTCTTTTGTAAGTGTAAAGGTGATTCATACTGCAAGATTACTTTTTATTTCCCAATACAGCCTTTTTCCAACAGTCTTTACTGGGAGCTGTGACATGAACATACTGTAGAGAGTGAGAGGGATTGGGTTTAATCAATCTGAAATAAAGACTATTTTGTAGGTATTGTTTAAGCATTTTAATATGAGTCTGTTGCTGAAATTGTATTGTACATATTACACAAAATCCCATAATGATGGGCTTGTTAGAATGACTACATCTAAAGCACAATGGGTTTGTGTTTATCATGACTGTTGTGGTTTCTGTAGCATTCCAACTCCAACTTTGGCCACCATTAGGACACTGGAAAGAAAAGTCAAGCTTCAAAACAAGAATCACACATTGCAAAATGTAGAGTAATAACATGGTGAAAACCAGTCCTGTTTAAGATCAGTCATCTGCTACATTCTCATGACATGGACACGTTTAAATATACACAATCACAAATGATTCTTGAGAATGAAACTTTTAGTAACTAATGGTGCGTTCACACCGGACGCGACTTGCGCGAATAAAACGCGCTATTCGCGCGTAGTTGAACGCTTGAACATTTAAGTTTACTCGCGCGATTCGCGCGGTAAAATTCGCGTCATTCGCGCGTGCAAATCACTTCACAACAGACGCGAATTCGCGTCATGGGAGGGGCTTCTGCCGCCTGNNCGCCAGCCTGTTCGTTGCAAAATGACTGATATGGATTTTGTTGAGAGAGTAGCTGCGCTTTATTTAGTGTGGAAGGCTGAAAAACGTCTTTTAAAGTTGTTTGGCGTCGTTTCTGGGTCCATCAGATCCTTCA
>JAZGTJ010019121.1:0-11069 GCA_036877575.1 Botia almorhae | reverse complement strand
GGGGTCACAGCATGTGATGAAGTGATGACACAGGGGTCACAGCATGTGATGAAGTGATGACACAGGGGTCACAGCATGTGATGAAGTGATGACACTGGGGTCACAGCATGTGATGAAGTGATGACACTGGGGTCACAGCATGTGATGAAGTGATGACACAGGGGTCACAGCATGTGATGAAGTGATGACACAGGGGTCACAGCATGTGATGAAGGCTCTATAGAAGCTGTGTCAGTTTCTTTCGTGCTCCTATAGAAGTTTTCACAGTGTTGTTTTTTAAAGCTCTAGAGCTTAAAGTACATTTGATATGTGATATTAGAAACATCATGGATTATATGTAGAGTGTTAAACGCATCCCAATGTGATTTTATTGTCAATTTTTTCCAGCAAGAAAAATTATCGCTTCCAAACGAGTCCTCATTTTGACCCCTCATGATGAGGACATCAGTAACCCGGAAGTAGAATTTATCAGGAAGCGTCGCACGTTTTCCTGTGAGCGAAACATCAACAGTGCTGAAGATGACGGAGATCGGAGAGGACGAGCTTAAAAAGCTCGAATATTTGTCTCTGGTGTCTAAAGTTTGTACTGAACTTGATAATCATTTAGGGATCAGCGATAAAGATCTTGGTGAGCAGATCAATGAGAGTTAGTCGTGACGCGCTGTTGCTAGCTGCTTAGCTGCTCTCTGCGCAGGGACTTAAACTGTTGTCTCATGTTATAAAATACAGTATAATGTACAGTCACGATATAATGTGACGCGTACTGTACCCAGAGTCTGCCTGCCGCTTTATATGTCAATTAAAAGCTGTTAGTGGCGTGACTAAGAGCTGTATGGCTTTTTGTTTATTTCAAAATAATGATGGAAAATTTTAACCATATGATTATTTTTTTCATTGTGATTTGTAACTGTAGTTCACACTATAATATCAGTTACAGTTATTATTTATTAACTGTAATAAATTGTTAACTCTAGTTTACTGTTTGTTCATTTTAGCTGAGTTTGTGATCAGTCTTGCTGAGAAAAACTCAACTTTTGAGGGATTCAAGTCAGTTCTGGTGAAAAATGGGGCAGATTTTACTGTAAGTATTTGTCAACATTTCATATGTGTTTCTTGTGTGTTTGTCTCAAGCTTTGTTCCACCTGCTGTTTAATAACAGATTTTAAACCTCTGTTCTTCAGGAGTCACTCATCAGTAATCTGCTTCGTCTCATTCAAACCATGCGTCCTCCAGCTGAACCGTCTGCCAGTAACGGTGAGAGATATCGAAAAATCTGTATCACAAATGATTAAAACCAGTTTAAAATCTTTGTGGCCAGATATGCAGTGTGCTTCATTATATCTGTGATTGATGGGTCATAACGGGTGTTTTCTGCTCGTCTCTTTCTGCTGTTTATCATATAGACTCTAATGCTGTGGCTAAACCAAAGAGTGAAAAGGACAAACTGAAGGAAATGTTTCCAGCTTTGTGCAGACCAGACAATCCTATTACCAGAGTAATGAACTCTCTCTCTTCATGTTGATTCTGAACATGTTTTAAATCACATGTAATCAGTCTGGTCTTCTAAACAGACTATGCTGGATGAGCATGATGTGAAGGTTGCTGCTGATGCCATGAAGGAGCTGGAGATGTTCATGCCCAGTGTTAGTGGAGCAGAACCCAGCAGCAGCAGACACAGGTGAGGAAGCGCGCTCGTGCTGCAGTGACTTCCAGCAGCGTGTTTGTCCCCCTGCAGCAGCTGTTGCATCGTGCTTTTGCGCCCGAGGTTTCACAGCTGTCTCCTAAACATGCCTGATGTCCACCATCTCTTCAGATCCGAGACCAGCAGCAAGAAGAAGCGCAGAAGTCGCAGCCGCAGCAGAGAGAGAGACAGACGCAGACGGCATCGCTCTCGTTCCCGCTCGCGCTCTACCGACAGGGACAGGAAGCGGCGCAGGTCCCGCTGGCACTCTCGCAGCAGGTCCAGGAGTCCAGCACGGGCAGACAGAGAGAAGGGATCAGACCGCTGGAAAGACAAACATGTGGACCGGCCCCCACCAGAGGAGCCGTCTGTGGGCGACATCTACAATGGCAAAGTCACCAGCATTATGCAGTTCGGCTGTTTTGTGCAGTTGGAATGTCTTCGGTATGTTTCATCTGCCTGGTGTCTGTTCTACTGCACGTGATATAAGCTTATAAAATTATAAGTTCTTAGACCAGCTTGGGTGAAATCTATGTTCAGGTTTGAATCATGACTCTTCTGATGATTTTCCCTCTGTGTAGAAAACGCTGGGAAGGTTTGGTGCACATTTCCGAGCTAAGGAGGGAGGGTCGTGTGGCAAACGTGGCTGATGTGGTTAGCAAAGGTCAAAGGGTCAAAGTCAAGGTGTTATCCTTCACTGGATCCAAAACCAGCCTCAGTATGAAGGTGAGTGATCTTTAACCAGACCGGACCAAACAGACTTTTGTGAAGGTGTCCTTAAATACACATTCATGTTCATTCTGTGTTTTATATCAACTGGTCGTTATGTGCTCTCTGGGGACTGATTTTTGGATGGCCTTGCTTTTAGGATGTTGACCAAGAAACGGGTGAAGATCTGAACCCCAACAGGAGAAAAAACATGGCTGGAGAAGGTCAGGAGGAGTCAGCCATGAGGAACCCTGATAGACCCACAAACCTCAACCTGGGTCACGCTCCTGAGATAGAGGACGACACACTGGAGCGCAAACGTCTCACCAAGATCTCAGATCCAGAGAAGTGGGAAATCAAACAGGTGCGTGAGCACCCGTCATTACTGCATGTGTTCTACAGGGTGCATGTTCAAATTTTAATGTCCTACTCGCTCTCTTCTTAGATGATCGCCGCCAATGTGTTATCAAAAGAGGAATTTCCAGACTTTGATGAAGAAACTGGAATTCTGCCTAAAGTTGATGATGAAGAGGGTATGCAAATGTCATTTTATATTTGCATTATTTATTTTTGTCTAGTTACCTTTAAATGATCATTTGTTTGGCCAAATATAATAAACATGCTTTTATAATATATTTTAACATTCAATTTTCAGATTCTTTGTCAGTGCCATAGCCTAGTGGTTAGCGCATAGATACTTTGAGCTTTGGTGCTTGTGTGGGCGACTCGGGTTTAAATGTGGTTTTGCATGATTTCTCAAACATTTTCTGTCCTCTCCACTGTATGTCTCTATCAGATGAGGATCTGGAGATCGAGCTGGTGGAAGAAGAACCTCCGTTCCTGAGGGGTCACACCAAGCAGAGCATGGACATGAGCCCTGTGAAGATTGTGAAGGTGCGTCACAACACCTTCTGGGTTCTCGCTCCACAGACGCCTGCATGATCTTCAGCTGCTCTGAATGACTGTTTCATTAATCCAGCTGCATGTACCTTCTGTTTCTCCTACAGAATCCAGATGGATCTCTCTCCCAAGCAGCCATGATGCAGAGCGCCCTGGCCAAAGAGCGACGGGAGGTGAAGCAGGCCCAGCGGGAGGCAGAGATGGACTCCATCCCCATGGGCCTGAACAAGCACTGGGTGGACCCGCTGCCTGATAGTGAGACTTTTCTCATTGTGTTTCATTCCACTAGGAATGTTGGAATTGACATCTTCCCAAAGGAAAAGTGCAATCAGAGGGTTTAATTGAATAGAGCACAGTCAACTGTTTGAACATTTAAATATTAGATCTTTTAAAATGAAAGGCCACTGATCAGTCCAGATATGCTTTCTGTCTGTCTGTCTGTCAGTCAAACATCGATGGGCATCTGTTCTCTTGAGCTCTGCTGTCTCATGTCCTCTGCGCCTGTGAGAGCTCCAGCCTGCGCCGAGCTGCTGCATGATTTCTGCATCTCTATTAAACCCTGTTTACATGTGTTCTTATCTGCCCGTCCATGTAGCTGAGGGCAGGCAGATAGCTGCCAACATGAGGGGCATAGGCATGATGCCCAATGACATCCCTGAATGGAAGAAACACGCCTTCGGTGGCAACAAGGCGTCTTACGGAAAGAAGACTCAGCTGTCCATCCTGGAACAGAGAGAGAGTCTCCCCATCTTCAAACTGAAAGAGCAGCTGATCCAGGTGTGAAACTTCAGATCTGATGCTCCGTTCTTCTGATCAAGATCAGAGACTCAAGCGTTGTGTCTTTTCAGGCGGTCCATGACAACCAGATTCTGATTGTGATTGGAGAGACGGGCTCAGGGAAGACCACTCAGATCACTCAGTACCTGGCCGAGGCGGGATACACCACGCGTGGAAAGATCGGCTGCACACAGCCCAGAAGAGTGGCAGCCATGTCTGTGGCTAAAAGAGTGTCAGAGGAGTACGGCTGCTGTTTGGGTCAAGAGGTGAACGCTTCATTTCATTTCTCTGCCTGCAGGAAATGATCGTGACGTGTCGTAACGCGTCGCTCTCTTTCTGTGTCTGCGCAGGTGGGCTACACCATCCGCTTTGAGGACTGTACGAGCCCAGAGACGGTCATCAAGTACATGACAGATGGTATGCTGTTAAGAGAGTGTCTGATTGATCCTGACCTGGGCCAGTATGCCATCATCATGCTGGACGAGGCCCACGAGAGAACGATCCACACTGATGTGCTCTTTGGTCTTTTAAAGAAGGTAAAATCCACAAGCTGACACTTAAACAGGCTTTTTCAAGCATACGCTCTTATGTAAAGGTCAGTGCTGACAGGCCCTTTATTTGACCATTACTGATTCTGGGGTAATTGTGAAGATTGTCTTGTTTTCTTCATTCTCCAGACTGTACAGAAGCGAACAGACATGAAGCTGATTGTGACGTCTGCCACACTGGACGCTGTGAAGTTCTCACAGTATTTCTATGAGGCTCCTATTTTCACCATCCCCGGCCGTACGTACCCGGTTGAGGTTTTGTACACTAAAGAACCAGAGACAGATTATCTAGATGCCAGTTTGATCACAGTCATGCAGATCCACCTGACGGAGCCTCCAGGTAACTTCTGCACATGCTCAGTGCATGTTTCCAAAACACACTGCTGATGTTTGTGAATACTGAAAGTCCTTCGGAACCTGCAGGTGACATCTTGGTGTTCCTGACGGGTCAGGAGGAGATTGACACAGCCTGTGAGATCTTGTACGAGCGAATGAAATCTCTTGGTCCTGATGTCCCGGAGCTCATCATCTTGCCGGTATACTCGGCCCTTCCCAGTGAGATGCAGACCCGGATCTTTGACCCAGCACCACCTGGAAGTAGGAAGGTATGAAATTCTCTCCTCTCTCTGATCACTAATGAAAGTCTTTTTAATGCTTGTTTTGTTTTCGTTGAAATATTTGTAATTTTTTGTCATCTTGAGGCCCCCATGGAAGTTTGTTGAGACCATCTAGTGGGACCCTAGTTGAAAACTGTTGACACTGAACGACTATATTATGATTTTGATTATATTTATCATTTATTTATTGTTCTGCATGTTTTGTTGTAGGTGGTCATTGCTACTAATATTGCTGAAACATCTTTGACAATCGATGGAATCTATTACGTGGTGGATCCAGGTTTTGTCAAACAGAAGGTTTATAACTCTAAAACTGGCATTGATCAGCTAGTGGTAACCCCGATCTCCCAGGTAACACCTGCTCTTAATGACTCACACGTCATGTGATTCATAAACACTTCAGGAACCGTGTTTCTGTGGTCCACAGGCCCAGGCTAAGCAGCGGGCAGGCAGAGCGGGTAGAACAGGCCCTGGAAAGTGCTATAGACTGTACACAGAACGTGCCTACAGAGACGAGATGCTCACCACCAACGTTCCTGAGATACAGAGAACAAACCTGGCCAGCACGGTGCTGTCTCTAAAGGTACAGTTCCACACTCTCTCATCTTGTTTTTTAGTCCAGTTATCGTATGTGCACTGGTCTCCAATCTGTGTTCCTGAAGTCCACAGAGCTGTAGAGTTTAGCTCTCACTACTCCACTCCAACATCTACTCCAACACACCTTCCTGGACATTTCTGTCCCAAAGATGTTGATTAGCTGCTTCAGGTGTTTGATCTATACAATGTAGCTCTGTGGACCTCAGTGGAGACCTCTGAGCTGTGCTTTATATATACGTGTGTGTGTGTGTGTGTGTTGTTACATTTCATGGATTTTGTTGTTCATTGTTTTCTCCACCATCAGGCAATGGGCATCAATGATCTGTTGTCATTTGATTTCATGGACGCTCCACCCATGGAGACACTGATCACAGCCATGGAGCAGCTGTACACTCTGGGAGCTCTGGATGATGAAGGTCTGCTCACACGCCTCGGTCGTAGAGTGAGTGTCTACATGTTTATATGTCTGTCAGTAGTATGACTGTTATCTTATAATGCTTTTATTGAGTGTATGCCTCTACTCCCAGAACTGTAATGCGCTGTGTGTCTCGCTTCTGTCAGATGGCTGAGTTTCCTCTGGAGCCCATGCTCTGTAAGATGCTGATCATGTCTGTCCATCTGGGCTGCAGTGAGGAGATGCTGACCATTGTATCTATGCTGTCAGTACAGAATGTCTTCTACAGGCCAAAGGTATTCCTGCAGCCCACACACATACTCTGTTACCAGATCCATGAGTCAGAGCTGAAGAAATCAAAGACAAAGATATGGAGTTGTATTGGTTAGAGTTTGGGAACCCTAGTGAGTAATTAAATAGTCTAAATCATTCAGCTGAGTTTGCTGGTTTTAGCTGAAATGAGGTCAATACAGTCTGACAGATTCTCTGCTGATTTTTCATTTCTGCATGTCTTTCCTCTTAGGACAAACAAGCTCTGGCAGACCAGAAGAAGGCCAAGTTTCACCAGCCTGAGGGGGACCACCTCACTTTGTTGGCTGTCTACAACTCTTGGAAGAATAATAAGTTCTCCAACCCCTGGTGCTATGAAAACTTCATCCAGGCGCGATCTCTGCGCCGTGCTCAGGATATCCGCAAACAGATGTTGGGCATCATGGACAGGTGAGTAACAACTTTTACTAAACCTGTCTTCATGCAGGTCTTACATTTCCTTGTTTATGCTCAGCTGCGTTTGGTTGTACAATCATATTTTTCGGTCTTGTTTAGACACAAGTTAGATGTGGTTTCATGCGGTAAGGCCACAGTGCGTGTACAGAAAGCCATCTGCAGTGGTTTCTTCAGAAATGCTGCTAAAAAGGACCCACAGGAAGGTTACAGGACACTTATAGACCAGCAGGTGGTGTACATCCACCCCTCCAGTGCGCTGTTCAACCGGCAACCAGAATGGTACGCTTGTAAACGTATGATTGTATGAACAACACTTTTACCTGTTTCTTCCGCTAAAGCTTCTTTTTCTCGTCACAGGGTGGTCTACCATGAGCTTGTGTTGACCACCAAAGAGTACATGAGAGAGGTGACCACCATTGACCCAAGATGGCTGGTAGAATTTGCTCCAGCGTTCTTCAAAGTGTCCGACCCCACGCGTCTCAGCAAGCAGAAGAAACAGCAGAGGCTGGAACCGCTCTACAACCGCTACGAAGAACCCAACGCCTGGAGAATCTCCAGAGCCTTCAGGCGACGCTAGAACTTTCTCACAAGCACTTCATAGACTGCATGTTTCTGATGCTGCTAAACGAAGCAACATCTTTGTACTGAAGGTCGAGAGGAGTACAAGATGCTACAAATGTGTTAGAACCGTCTCTCTGTAAGGACCCATTGGTAGGTGCCGCAGTTTATGAGATGAGATTCACTACCACATGTTTGAATATAAAAGTGATGTTCATTTCTGCTTGTACGGTTTTGTTTTCTTCAACACATTTAATTGTACATTTTGCTTCAGTATGTATTTTACAGGGCTTGACTATAAAAGATAAAGATCCTCACTATAAACTTTATGGGTTCTTTAATTCACAAAAAATATAAAAAAAGAATCTGGAAATCGTCTGGATTAATATACTCTGAATGAGACCATGGTTTCACATTCCTGCAGCTGTTTGTCATTTATTGTCTCTGAGCAGCTCATTGTTTTTTGTGGACGGCACATCTGACAGATCCCTGAAGTTTGGATGAAGTGATTTTATTCATTCAGCTTCATTACACACGTCTGGTCGTGTTGAAGTGAACGTCTCTGTCTGTCATACACAGATCTCTCTTATTTAAGCCTCTCATCTTAAGTTTGTCAGCACAGGATTGATGTTTCAGCTCTTTTATTAAAGGAAACGATGAGGAGAGGAAAATCAGTTTTTCATTGATTGTTTTTGTTGCGTCTTATCTTGGTGTCATTTTTAATTAAACTGTCCTTTAAAAACCTTTTTGGGTTGTTCTGTTCTTACATTGAGATGTTTCTACATGCATATTACATGTGATGTTTGTAGATACAGTTTAAATAAACTCAACAAAAATATGACCTAATTCAGGTGTGATGTATGTGACTTATAAAAAGTGAACAAAAATCCCCCAGTGCGTAAGACAGAGTCTCAGATAAGATGTATACGGAGTGTACACGAGCTAGTGAAGGTGATGTGGGTGGTGGATGCTGTTTGTCCTGTCCAGGCTTCTGTAATCTGTTAGCTTCTGTTAGAGGGAATCCCTGAAGCTGCTTCTACTGTTTCTAAAGAGACATGTGTTTTATAAATGCATTTACACTGAGGATTACATGACAAAACAGAGTTTACAAATGAAAGAGCAGCATAATTTATTCATAGACTGATTCTTCTTGTGTGGGCCACAAGTAATTCCCTGAAAAATCACATTGCGTTCATTACAAACATAAGAAACAGAGACTGTTCTCATGGTTTAATAGTAATATTGAGTCTTTATTAAGCAATCTGTTACACCACAGTATTGTGTTTACATTAGATTGGGTTCAGAAATAAGAGGAATGGAGAAAAAACAGCAATATATACACAAGTGAATGGACATGTGCGGAGTAAACTGAGAGAACTGGATGCAGAACAGCAAAGCGTGATGGTGGAGTTAATACATGAAACCTTTGGAACAGGGCTTTGACGGTTCAGGAGGGTAAGACAGACCCTCGGTCAGGTGAGACAGTGGCACCGTGTCCTCCTCAATGACGAAGCGTTCAAATTCTGCCTTCACCCCCTGCCTCTGATTGTCAGGAACAGCCAAACATAAGAGAGCCTCCGCCTCACACACGAACTTATAAACGTACCGCTCACCTGCCACCTACAGGAACGGGTTCAAATCAGTGAACAGTGTGATAAATAACGCCACAATCTGATGCTGTGAATATCACAACATTATATCAGGTGAGAACAGAAACACTAGGAAATGATAAAGCCGGATGACGTCATACCTTCTGCATAATTCCCTTCTCGTAATAGTAGCGCAAAGAGCGACTCAGTTTGTCATAATTCATGGCTGGACGATTCTTCTGTATTCCCCACAGTCTTGCCACCTACAACATCAATGATAAATAGTTCATGTCTTCTTGGTAAAAACATACGACCAGTACGGTGTGTTATCAGCTGTATTATTTAAAAGAACGTTATTATTACAAATGTATTTTATAATTTCATTTTATTGTAACATTTATAATATTTATTTTATATTATTATTCGTAAGTCGTTGTATTTGTGCTAAATGTTTCTACTGTAGAAACAGAATACTTTAACTACAGAAGTACCTTTGAATTGAATATAGTTTTTTTACAGCTGGTTTGCCAGCGTGATCTGCTCAAGAAATCAAATGGCAGTAACACTATCTGACCACAAGAGGCCACTGATGGCCGTGTGTTGCTGTACACTGTTACAGGAAGTGCGAGTGGCCACAAAGTTCTCTTTAATACAACCAAACAACCACACGACACACAGCGCAAACAGGAATTTGAGCTTCAGCATTTCCCAGTAAAAATATTTATTCTTTTACAAAACCTAACTTGTCTCTCTCAGTCCAAACTAACCTGTGTGCTGTTGACGTTTGTCTCAGAGGAACCGAGCGTTTGTCTGCTGCTTGAGAGAGTTCTGCGCTTTATTTGTGATATTAAAACTTTAGTTGTGATGAATAATGTGCGGTCGAACTGATGGCCATGTCTTTGTTTGACAGTTTGCTGAGTCATGCCATTGAGCTGTCTACTGAGCACAGACAATGTTAAAGTTAATGCTCGTGAATCCATCTTGCGGTGTGCTGTAATATCTGCTAATGGAGCCGTTTTCCCTTTTATTTCACTGTGCTGTTAAGTGGGGTAAATAATGCATTGCAGCTAATGGAAATCTGGCATTGGTGGATGAGTTCTTGGACTCTGGGGAAGTGTGAGCTGATCCTGAACTTCAAAGCACCTCAATATTTACATTTTTTAGGAAAGCAAACCTACAAATGGTTTAAAACTAGCAACACATTTTAGAAATGTTGAAATTAAATTTCTGACTGTGTAAACTGGGCTTTAGCTATAGTTAACGTTATTTTACATAAAAATATATGCATACCTCCTCTGGCTCAATCAGCTTAAATTCCATCCCACGGCCAGTCCATGCAATAAAATGTGCATAGCCAGGGTCATCAAGAAGAGCCACCAAGAACTGCCAGAGCTGCAGTGAGCCACGGCGCTGGTAGGGGGCGCCCTCACGAAACACATCACCCCCTTCTTGCTTCACCTCACCTAGGGCCAAGAAATCATCCCCAAATTCACCTGTGAGCCATAATTGCACCTCAGAAATCTCTTTATCCAAGAAAAGCCAATGATGTCAGTAATGCTGGACGATAGCCAGGTATGAAAGACAAACCACAGTGAAGCTCTTTAAAGACTGGAGGAGCATTAGCACAAGGAAGCAGGGGTAAGTCTGTCTTCTCCTGTCTGCTGTATCTCTTTAAAAGTGTTAGTGATTGTAAGCCTCATTTAAAACAGTTTGTGTATGATACCACTGACAGAAACCGTCACAGCTACTGACTGCTGTTGTTAAGTTAACCTGACAGACAGACAGACTGACTGTTTTTGACTCTCTTTTGCTTTGGCTCTTATGCAGAAATCTGAAGTGTCTGGACCTGTTTAACTGAACAATGCCAAGCTAAAGTTAGCACTGCTGTTTATATACACTGCTTGTTTATATAGAGTGCTTGTTTATATACACTGCTTGTTTATATAGAGTGCTTGTTTATATACACTGCTTGTT
>JAZGTJ010019120.1:0-11070 GCA_036877575.1 Botia almorhae | reverse complement strand
GAGGTTGGTCTGTCCGGGCAGAGGGGAAGACACATCAACAAATTCTTGGAGTTTATGAATCTCTGCCAGTTGGGACGATGAGAAGTGAGCTCCATATGGTACCAGAACTACAGCTTTCGGCTTTAAATCTAGTTCCAACCCGAGCTCCTCCCCATCCTTTGCTGTTGTCGCCAACTGTACAAAGCCCTCCTTCCACAAAGGTTTTGGGAGTTTAAGGTGGTCAATTTTCCGTGCGCCCCCTCTGTCTGGGCTACACTCTTTGAAGAGAGATGCGAGAGAGATGAAGAGATGCGAAAAGCCACTCCTTTCGGGTATCACGTTGCATAATTGACTGCAATTACTGCAAAGCAATGCTTTCGTGCTGACCGTTCTAATGGTAACAACAAGGTCCATGCCAATTCTCTCGAAGGAGACCTTGATTAACGGAGGAGGGTGCAATGGCACTTTTGGGATGGCCGGGGGGTTAACCAGCTGACATTCGCGACATGCCGCACACCACCTGCGGCATGCCTGCGAATGCCCACCCAATAGAAACGGACCATGAGAGACGGTTAACTAAATAGCCGCACGTTGGATTATAATTGGCCACCTGGAAAAGCATTTCCCGAAGGCCCTTTGGAATCACACGATATAACTGATCATGAAACTTGGGTGGGTGAGAGCTTGGGTGAGTGAGAACTCAGGTGAGTGAGAGCTGTACCGTCAATAGACTGTACAGTATTAAATGCATGGCACAAGGTCTCTTTTCGAGATTGTTAGAGGGGAAAGTCCCAGAGCGGAGAGAAGGCTATTGTCCCCCCTGTGTTGAGTCGCATTCCCCTGACCTTGCACCAGATGTACCTGGGGTTCCCTCACCAGCCCCAGCCAGCCTCACGTACCGGTTGGCTTGGTTTTTGCAGGAGCCACCCTTTCACATCCCTTTTAATAGTGTAGAAAATAATGGCCAATCCGTCCCCAAAATAATCGGGTGGCTGAGGTGGGGATTAACCACCGCCTCGACTCTTTGCTTTTGGGTCCCCAATTGAATTGTGACCACAAACAATAGGATACTGGTGAACGTCCCCATGAATGCACCTCATCTTTACCATCTGGCTTAGATCCAATTCCCCAGTTTGCATCAGGCATTGATAGATAGAGGTTTGGAATCCTGGAATCCACCAATGCCTGATATGTATTTCACCCAACACTTACAGGTATATAATACTTCCCGGCTAGAACAGGGGCACTCAGCGCCACTTCGGTGACCCGAATCAGTGGAATCACTTCCATGGATGGACACTGATCCTGGAAGTGCCCTGGTTCCCCACAGTGCCAACAGAGTGGCCTGGACTTCCCTCCACACTGCTGTCAAGAAAGAGGGTGCAGAGAAGGATACAGGAGCTGCAGGGGTGATTCACAATCCTGAGGGTGGTCTTCATGAGACCCCTTCCTGCCGCATTTTTGGGACTGGAACCGGCTGCCAGGAGTCCCGTGACCTGGGAGCAGGGACAGGAAATGGTGTTTGGCAAACAAGACATCGCGCTGACTGAAGCGTGATCCTGGGCTTTATAGGACAAATAATTGGACACAAGTGGCGAACAAGAAGCTCATCAGTCCTGGGTACAGGGCTGATGGGAATTGTAGCTCAAAATGGTGGATTAGTATTCTGGTGAGGGTTACCGTTGGTGACCAGCAGGGGGCGGAGTAGGAACTTCCTCCGTAACAGAGCCCCCCTCCCCTTCCTCTGGGATCAGGGGCCGGCCTCTCGGGATGCGCTCTATGAAATTTCTCTATGAAAGGGGGATCTAGGATATCCCTGACATTGACCCAAGAGCGCTCCCCTGGGCCGTACCTATCCCAAACCACAAGATATTGGAGTCTCCCGCCCCGGCGTCTGGAATCGAGGAGTTGCTCCACTCAATAGGCCTCCTCGCCATTAACAAAGATTGGGGGGGCTTGCTCCCGGAGGCCCCCCTCCGGACCTCCAGCGGGTTTGAGCAGAGACACATGAAAAGTAGGAGAAATACGATATGTATTAGGTAATGCTAAGCGAGCGGAAACAGGAGTAATCATACAGAGAATTTTAAACGGGCCCACGTACCTTGAACTGAGCTTCCTGAAAGGGAGACGGAGATGTAGATCCTTCGTGGACAGCCACACCCACTGGCCTGTTGCAAAGTGATGCCCGGGTCATTGACATCGATTTGCTTGTAGAGTCTGTCGTCTCACAGCTCGCAATAGGTGGATGTGAGCTCTCCTCCAGACTTCCTCACTCCGCTGAAGCCAATCTGTGACAGCAGGAAGATCTGTGGGTTCCCCAGACCAGGGAAACAGCGTAGACTAAAAACCCAGGACACACTTAAAGGGGGTCATACCTGTAGAGGGCTTGACTAAAGAGTTCTGAGTGTATTCTGCCCACATCAGGTATCTGCTCCAGTCAGCCTGACGCTGGTTACAATATGAACGTAGGAATCTGGTGATCTCTTAATTTAAACGCTCAGTTTGTCCGTTGGCTTGAGGGTGGTAACCAGATGTCAGGCTGATGTTGACACCAAGGCTCTTGAAGAAAGAGGCCCACACACAAGAGGTAAATTGTGGACTCCCGGTCTGACACTATATCCTCAGGGAGGCCAAAAAATCTGAAAACAAAGTTACACAATATCTTGGCAGTCTCAAAAGCTGTAGGTATCTTGGGTAGAGCAATTAGACGGCAGGCCTTGGAAAAACAATTAACAATGGTGAGTATCGAGGTCCAGGAGTTAGGCAGGTCTGTAATAAAGTCAATAGCTATGTGGGACCAGGGTCTCTGAGGCATGGGCATAAGCTGTAGAAGACCAGCGGATAACTGTTTAGGTGTCTTGGTTTTTTTGACAGACGGTGCAGTTCTGTATGTGGGTGATAGTATCGCTAGGGAGTTTGTGCCATCAGTAACGATTCTTCAGGAGGTGAATGGTAGCTGCGATACCCGGATGGCCTGAGCTAGGGCTTTTGTGAACCTGAGTGATTACACGCTTTCTAAACTGTTCTGGGACAAACGTTAAGTTCTCACTGAACCTGAGCTATTAAAAGTTTCTCAGGAAGAATTTTCTTGAAAGAACCTGACCTGGTGTCACCACTCTTCTAAAGTGAGTTTGATCGTTAATAGTTCCCGATTACCCACATCGTAATTCTGTTCTGCGGGTGAGAGCTTGCATGACAAATAAGCGCAAGGATACATCTTTGGGGGCAAACTGTGGCGCTGAGAAAGAATCGCCCCTACACCTATTTTTTCAAATCATCAACCTCTACAATAAAAGGTAATTCAGGGTCAGGGTGACGTAACATGGGTGCAGTGTTGAAGCGATTCTTTAGTTCTGAGAATGCCCTGTGAGCCGTGTCATTCCACACTAGCTTGTTGGATTGGCCTTTGGTCAGGGAAGTTAATGGGGAGGCTAAAGTTTCTAATAAAGTGGCGGTAGACGTTGGCAAACCCTAAGATGCGTCGTAACTCTTTTAGAGTCTTTGGGAGTGGTCACTCTGTGACTGCATAAACTTTCTTATCCATGGCCACTCCCTCCTGACTGATAACGTAACCTAAGAAAGTGGTACTTGTGGTGTGGAATTCGCATTTCTCTCCCTTTACATATAAATTATTTTGTATTAAACCTTGAAGAACAGAACGCACATGAGTAATACGAGTAAAATGAGTCCCAGAGGCTCGTAGGCAGGCTATTGAGGAAGAAGTCCGCCACATGCTGAAGTTAGGAGTCATCGAGCCCTCTCGCAGCCCTTGGTCTAGCCCCATAGTGATGGTACCAAAGCCTGACGGCACCCTCCGCTTCTGCAACGACTTCCGCCGCCTGAATGCAGTCTCCGAGTTCGACAGCTACCCCATGCCTCGAGTCGATGAACTGCTGGACCGGTTGGGGCGAGCCCGGTACATTACCACCCTGGACCTCTGGCAAGGCTACTGGCAAGTACCTTTGTCTCAGTCAGCTAAATAGAAAACTGCCTTTTCCACCCCCAGTGGCCACTGCCAGCCTCCACTTCGGGCTCCATGGGGCCCCCGCGACATTCCAGAGAATGATGGATATCATCCTGCGGCCCCACCAAGCCACGCAGCAGCCTATCTGGACGACATGGTGGTCCACTCTGAGGCATGGGAAGAACATCTGGATTGTCTGCTGAGGGTGCTCTCGGAGCTCCGGCGGGCTGGACTGACCACCAACCCTCGCAAGTGTCATCTAGCACTCTCGGAGGCCAAGTACCTGGGGTTTCAAGTCGGCCGTGGCCTCATCCGGCCCCAAGAAAAGAAGGTCTAGGCCATCCTCAATGCCCCAGCACCGCGGACGAAGACTCAGGTACGAGCTTTCTTGGGGTTGGCGGGGTATTATTGATGCTTCATCCCTAACTTCTCCTCTCTAGCCGCCCCCCTGACAGACCTGACCAGGAAGGGGCAGCCCGAGAAGGTACAGTGGACCCCGGCAACGGAAGACGCGTTCACCAAGGTCAAGACGGCACTCACCTCTTCCCCCGTGCTCCGCACCCCGGATTTCAGCTGCCCCTTCCTGCTGCAGATGGATACCTCCGACACAGGACTGGGAGCCGTCCTGTCTCAAATCCAAGAAGGTGAGGAGCATCCGGTCATCTATATTAGCAGGAAGCTGTCCCCGGCCGAGAAGAACTACGCCGCCGTGGAAAAAGAGGCCCTGGCCATCAGGTGGGCAGTCCTGGAGCTACGATACTACCTCCTGGGCCGCAAGTTCACCCTGGTAACCGGTCACGCCCCCTTACAGGGGATGGCTCCGGCCAAAGACACCAACGCCAGGGTGACTCGCTGGTTCCTCGCGCACTTTGAGGTGCGTCACCGAGCCGGGACAGCCAACGCCAACGCTGATGGACTCTCTCGGATGTGGACAGCTTATGCAGGTCTGTCCGGGGTTGTTCCCCACCCACCCCTTGTTTCCCCCCTGCTGTCTTCTTTCGCCCCCAGGACCAGGCCGACACTTGGGGGGGGGGATGTGACAAGTGTCTCTGGACGCACCAGCATCGCCCTGGCAACCAACGCACCACAGCTGCTAATCCTCATCACCAGCTGATCGGTCACGGCTGCCGGTCATCAGCGGGCGGCTTTAAACACCGCCAACGCCCTCGATGAAGGAGAGCGATCTCAACTTCGCATGGTTGATGGTGACTGCACTAACCAGTTCTCTCTGTTTGTTTCCCCTCGCACAGAATGTGACCGACAGCCAACTTCGGAGCACGCCTGGACACCCACCTTGCACTGACATGAGGAGCCCCGAGAGCAGGAGCCACGCCAGTCCCACATTACCCCTGCACTTCCGTTCACATTTATTATTGTAATAAAACCACCCTCCGGGGCTTTTGTTACTCAGCCTGCCTTGTCGTGCGATTCTTCACCCGTGACAGTATTTTGGCAATGTGCAGTTGACAATCTAACTAAACTAAAAAATAGATTTAAACCCTTTGCACTGAAGCATCCAATCTCATCCCAATCAATTCTTCTTTTTTAGTGACTCTTCCATAGGTGGCTCTTAAATGAGATTTTTATTTTACTCAACCTGTTACCCTTAATCCATATAATGAACATGGATGTCAGAAAGATCATCAACAAAATCACTTTTTTTTTTAAAAAATTACATTTTGTCTATAACAAAAATATTCAAATCACCAGAAGTCTTCAATTTCCTCAATGAAATTACCAGAAGAAACTGAGGAATTAAAAATCAGTTCATAAATTCAGTTCCAAAATCCAATAACTGATGTTAATTTCAGTCTTTAGTTCGGTTTATACCGGATTTAGATGGGTGAGTTGTTTTGTGCAATTTCACTCCTACTGGTTGAAGATGGGTAAATTTAGTTTCTGCGTCTTTGCAAAACAGAGAGGATTCACACAAGAGCTTCATCAGGTGTCTCGCCAGTCTCAATCCACCATCGCAGATATAGGAAGAGTTGAGACAGTTTGGAATTACTACACGCAGCAGTTGATTCCATCCAGAGCACATACAGCAAGAGAACAAATATGGAACAAGAGTAAAGAAAAAACCTGGCCACATCAACAGCAATTAGTATTTAATAACACATACAGTACATATTCAATAGCACAACCCAATAAAAACACATCAATTAACATTTATGTATATACTCTGTGTGATAAATTGTCTCTCTCTGAATGCATCGTTTTTCTTTAACAAAGACAGTTTCCTTAATTTACTTGTACTTTCACATCAGAGGCTCATGAAGAAAAGAAACTCTCTAACAGTGAACATCTACTGATGTCATTCAATGCAATTTAATTGGCGGCTTTGCCAGGTGAGACATGCTTTAAGTGTAACCAATAGCATGTACATTTAAATGTGACCAATAGCGTGTGAGTTAATATACTATTAACTCGCATTTATTACATGTATATTAATTTAATTTGTTCACATTCATATATCATATATGTTATTGTTTTCTGTACATTTAATCCCCTGTCTGCCTCTATTGGTTAGTTACCTGGGTTATACAATCATTATATTTTGACACCTATCAAGTTTCAGGTCAGTGCATCAAAGCATGATACAAATACAGCCTCATAATAATTTTTATGTGCTCACCGAGAAATTAGTTGAAGCAGTATTCCTGAATGGTTGGGTGTATAAAATTTTTTTTTAATAACTTCAAAACTTTTTTGGTCTACAATCATGAGAGTGGTCTCTTTAGATTCCTTAAGGCATGCCAATTCAAACAATATCTAATGTTCCATGGTTGGCCATTTTGGTTATCGGTCATTTTGAATTGTCGTGAATTGCAGTATTCAACAAACGCAATTGTGAATCATTACAAAACTTGGTGTAACGCAATTCAGACTCATAGACAGATGGTAGTTAAGCCGACAGGTGTATGTGGTAGGACAGGAGTGGTATAGGTCAACAGATATGATAATGTCCAGATATATAGGTATATATATATATAACAGGAATGGTAATGAGGATACTGACGATGTAAATCCAGGAGCTGATGATGACGAAGGAGACTGGAGATGGAGGTAAGTCACACACACAACACAACACTGAAGAACACGAAGGAGATCTTGGAGACAAACACGAACTGGAGCAGGTAAGCAGTAGAGCATGGAGATGAGTCTGTTTCCGTGGTTGAGATCAGACAACGGTTGAGTGGAGTGTGTGTGCTTCTAAAGTGTCCTTGATTGGAATCAGGTGCAGGTGATCAGTACTCAGGTGACTGTGAACGCTGAATGTGGGTGGAGCCTGGTGCTTCCGTGACAGAACCCCCCATCTCCACGGACTGCTCCTGAGGGCCGAATACCCCGACACCGTGGTGGACATCCTCGACCTCTGGGTGCAGGAGCTTCTGGATGTGCAGTGTGTAATTCCGTCAATAGATTGGGGTCTAGGATATCACTTCTGGGTACCCAAGATCTCTCCTCAGGTCCATATCCTTCCCAGTCAACAAGATATTCCAGCCTACCACCACGACGCTGGGATCTCAGGATCTCCTTCACTGAGTAAACTCTTCCATCCTGGATTACCAATAGAGGAGGAGACTCCTCTCTTGGCTCTGTGGGAACAGGAGACAGTGATGAGTGATGTGGTTTGAGAAGTGATACATGGAATGTTTGGTGAAGCTTTAGTTTGTACGTGACCGGGTTGATTTGTCTGATGATGGGAAAGAGGCCAATGAACCTGGGACTCAGCTTTTTACAGGGTGTTCTTAGCCGGATGTCTTTTGTGGATAGCCATACCCTTTTGTCCGGGTCTGTATCCTGATGTTGGTGCTCTTTGTGTGTCTGCTCGGAGTTGATGTTTTCTTACCGCTAGTTGGAGATGTTGATAAGCTGAGTCCCAATCTCTCTCACTCTCCTGGAGCCAAGGATTAATTGATGGTACTTCAGACAGTTCCCCAGTCCAGGGGAACAATAGAGGTTGATAGCCGAGTACACACTGGAAGGGAGTGAGATTCGTGGTGGGGTTGTCTGAGAAGGTTTTGTGCGTACTCAGCCCAGGCAAGGAATCAGTACCAGGAGTTCTGGTGACCATGGCAGAAGGTATGTAAGTATCGGCCTATCTCCTGGATCTTTCTTTCGGTTTGGCTGTCACTTTGGGGATGGTATCCAGAAGATAGGCTAACGGTTACACCTAGGAGAGAAAAAAAGGATCTCCACACTCCTGAGATGAATTGTTTTCTCGGTCAGAAACAATATCTTCTGGAATACCAAAATTTCTGAATAACTGGTTGAATAATGCCTCTGCAGTTTCCATCGCCGTTGGGAGTGCTTTCATGGGAATCAGCCGACATGCTTTGGAGAATCGGCCTACGGCTACCAGGATACATTTATTTCCATCGGAGGCAGGTAAATCTGTAATGAAATCTACTCCCAAGTGTGACCAGGCACGTGCACAGGTAGGGCTCAACATGTGCAGAGCACATGCCCTTTTTGTAATTACACTCGGAAGTGCCCTTTTTTTGGGGAGTTTTTTTTATAAATCAATGCTATTGGTAACCCTTTACGTCTGTTTGTCTTTTTTAACAAATATTTAACCAATTAAAGGCATTAAAAGCGCATCTCTTAGAACCGCTCAAACTGTCAGTCAAACTTCACAACTCCGCCCCCTGAGCGCCATGCAGTGGCGGTTCTAGACAAATTTTACTAGGGGGGCCAAGAAGGGGCCAGTGTTTAACCAGAGGGCCACATTAAAAAATGACAACAAATGATATTTAAAGATTATAAACTTTATTTTACTTTAAAATCATACAAACATTTATTTTGTACAAGAGTGAGTGCAGGTGCAAAAGAGGTAGGGCCATAAAAAATGATAAAGTGAAATCAAAGTGGTTGGGAATATATTCAAGTTGGGCTGTACTGGTACATCATTCTTGGACTTGCTGATATCTGTAGAAAGATGTACAGTAAACATAGGGCACAGCTACAACATTTATTTACATATGCATGTATATTTGCATGTATTTCAAAATGTAGGCCAAGTATTTACTTAAAAAAAGAAACATTACATACATTACACATGACATAAAAAAGAGTTTACAGCAGAAAGCACCATTTTAAGGACACACAGCAGGCCTACAATTAAAATATAATTGCACTGCTTTGCAAATAATAACCTTCTTCATCACAAACCTGATGGTGCAGTACTTGATCCACATGGATCCACATTCTGTCCCTCTGGCTGTTCCTCTCTCTGTCCCTGTATGTTTTCTTCCTCCTCACCCTCTTCTTCAAGCTCCTCACCCTCTGGAATTTCCCTCTCTGTGTCAGAGCCCTCACTTTCATCACATGCCCTCTCTCCAACCTCCACTGACTCATCTGGCTCTCCCTCTTCCTGCTCCTCAACTCTCTCAATACTTTGATTTGTTTCTCTCCCTTTTTTGTTTACTGGCGCAAAAAAGGACGCTATGTCCCTTCCTCGTTTCATGATAACTATTAGAAGAAGAAGAAATTTAGGGGCATGCGTTGCCTTTCGTTTTCTAACCATCCCTCCCTACAAATCTATTTGTTATCGCAATGCAACAGCCAAGACGGATGAAGTTACGTGGTTAACATCACAACATTGTGTAGACCTAGCAAGGATATGAACATTTGGATATTCGCTTCTGCTTCTAAAAGTTTGCTTAGATATGATTTTCAGATTTTCTATGAAGTTTTTGGTAACACTTTACAATAAGGTTCGTTAGTTAACATTAGTTACAGTTATTAGTAGTTACATGAACTTATAATGAACTGCACGTATACACCATTTATTAATCTTTGTTAATGTTAATTTCAACATATACTAATACTTTATTAACATTAGTTCATGCACTGTGAACTAACATGAACTAACAATGAACAGCTGTATATTTTTATTAACTAAAGTTAACAAAGATTGACAAATACAGTAACAAATGTAAAAGTGTTACCAAGTTTGTAAACATCTCGAGACCAGCCATTTACAAACTTGATTTCATTATCAGTGTGAAAAACAAAAGTAACACGGTTATGTGCAAGAACAACTCACGAGATGAAATTGTTTTGCTTACCTTCGACTCTTGCATCAGGAAAAATTAATCGTAGCTCCTCTATCCAAGAGTAGTTCTAGTTGTTGCTGCGCTCTCATTCACCGAGCAGCACCACAGTGTTTGGGTGCGCCGCTCTAATTTACCCGTGTAGAATGATGCGTTGCATTAGTTCTGCTTTTGGCGCTCGTGTGTAAAATCAAAATAAATTCATAATTTTTTATTTGATCAGCACGGGCCACAGGGGTGGCCAGGGACATGTCTACAGAGGCACGGGCCTCCCTAGGCCTCCGTGTAGGACCGCAATTGGCGCCGTGAACTTATGTTTCAGCACATCAGTCAGAGTCAGAGCAGAAGCAGATGAACGTCTTCATCTTGTAATGGTAAAATATCTTGTTGTTTGAATAAGTGCAACGTTGTCTTTATGAAATAAACACTAGTATGTCTATAAAGGTTCATATAATGCATTACCACACTGACGGTGTGATGTTGACGTAATGTGATGTCGTCGTTTTAATGATGGACAAATTGCACACATTCGCTGGTCAAAAACCTGCGGTGTAACTGCATTTGAGTTTGACACAAAGCAACCGAGTGATCCTTGTCAGCTAGGTAAAATATATTTTAAGCAATTTCTATTTTGATTTTATGGCTATCTACCGAATGTGCTGATGCATGTAAATTACATGATGTAATTTATTAACATTTCATCATATTGTATAGCCTATGGTCACACAGCATGGTAGGTTAAAGTTTACGATGCTATTATATTATGCATGTGTTTGCTGACTAGATTTCAAAAAAATAATAATATTGTATACTCCCCGCTTGTCTTCACATGTATAAACAAACATGGTTTACTACTGTAATAATGTTGTATTAAATAAAAAAAAACTTTACACAATGAGAATATTAATCATCAGGTCACTGTGCATTCTATATATTTTATCATGCAGAATGTAATCTGCATGACAAACCAATTCACAAACACAGGACAAATAATACACAGACAACCACCCAGGAGGCAAATTGGTAAAGCTAACTTTACTAGAAGGCCAGGTGTATTTGCACTGTATA
>JAZGTJ010019119.1:0-11070 GCA_036877575.1 Botia almorhae | reverse complement strand
TGAGCCACCAGAAGGGCGATTCCCAAAATCAGCAGATGAGCGCACACGATGCCGGTGGCGTAAATGGCACAAGACTTTCTCGTCATTGTTGACGGTTTCAAAACTGGCAGATTAATAAAGAAATAAATAGTGCAATACTTCCGTGACGACCGCTGGAGGTTTTCAACACCTGCTCGCTCTTCCTCCGCCGACGGGAAGATAACTGTAAACTTCACTCCCTATTTGACAATCACTTGATGGTAGTCACAGTCGTTCTCTCCCGGGAATCCCCGCATGCGATCCGACGAGCGGGAGTGTTTCTCGGATGCTGAGCTCACACTATCGGCACCGATGCAGAGGAACTGGAGATTAACTTCTCCTCCCTCACTAGATTTAAATGTGCCCGTCATGCATGAGAAACACGCTTTGGGTGCGAGGGGCGTGTCTAACCTCCCCCAGAGCTGAGGTCATCACTTAAAGGAGTTGTTTTAAGTTTACATATACAAACACACGATCGTCAAAGTCAATATATACACTTATTCTAGAGTCGATTTATAGGTCAAATTCAGACTAAGACACTATTAACTATTACTAAGAGCAAACCAGCATTAGAGTTTACCTAGTTCCCGATGCCAAATGCATTTTATTGCATAATTACAAGCGTTAAGATCATCATTAAGATAAATAATAGTTTATCATTTCCATCATTTATTTTGATGTGATGTTTGATATCTGCTCAACCGAGCGGGGCGTCTGTGTTGTTTAAAGACACTGAGCTTTCAAACCGTTACGTGTTAACGTGAGTTCCGCTATCTGCATCCTCGCCTCCTTATATAACTGTTCTGCTCATGAATAATGGGCGGGGTCACACGGTAAACGATAACTGGCGCAAGCCTTTTGTTCGAGGAGCTCTCGATTCTATTGGATGACGTCTTCCCGGACCACCGGTGTAAGACCACCCATCGAGGACCGTGATTGGCCAACAGCTGGAGAGTGTGATGCTGAATTTGATCGACTGATTTCGGGGCGGGGTTTATTTAAGGGAGTCTGAAGCGCCGCTGCTGCAGCATGAAATGATGAGTGCAATTAAAACTCACAACTACAACATAACATGTTATAAAAGAGAGTTTAATATTTTCATATTTTTTAATCATATTTTCGAGCAACACTTGACGTTACAGCAGCACAGAACAGTGTTTCTGACAATATCACTGTATCTGCAATATCAGTTTTATTCACAAACCTTTATTTCACAAATGTGACACAATGACCATCTTTGACTCCATCGCGTAGCTCACGTTTAACCTTTCTAACACACTACAAGACGGTTACCTCCACTCGTCCTCATGTCCTCATAGTTTAACTGTAGTGTCAGTACACTTCTCTGAAGCAGAATTGTGATTGCAGTGTCTGTGTGTTTTGATAGATACAGTCACATCAGCACACAAGCAGTAAGATCATAAGCTTGATTATTATATGCCTTGAAGTACAAGTTTAGGAAAAGAATTACTTTTGCCTGTTGGATGCTGGGCTGAACTGAATTACATGTACAAGCTGTTTGTGTATACGAGTAAGATCATTAAAGATTGTATTTTTTGTGGTGGACTGGGGTTGCTCAGGCCATAGAGCATCTGTGTAAATACAAGAAGTAAAAACAAACTCTTCAAAACAACAGAAGGTTAAGAATAAAAAATGGTTCAACATTTCATTCAACATATCAACAAAAACTTTAGAAAAAATGCATGATTTAAAAACATTCTTATGAACGTACATTCATTTAGTTGATCTGTAACTGTCCTGCATTTAGCACAGTTTATTTATCTACTGTCTGTCACACAAACCAAAACATTAGATATTGATTAGAAACCCTTTTTCTGTAAAAAATAAACTTTCAGAAGACGGTTTGTGAGAACAAGTTGTGTTTGCCAATGATGACACAAATAGTCACATCCTGTTGAGTTCAGGAAAAGGAAATCTCTTAAGTGCTAGAGAAGGTTACACATTTCCTAAATAAACATCAAATATTACTTATTTCTTAGTTATTTTTGTTTTGCTCTGTGTAAGATTTGGTTGCTGTATGATTTTTGTGTTTAAAATGCACAACAAGTTCCTGTAAATTACAGTTCCTGTAAATTACAGTTCCTGTAAATTACAGGAGCGCTGTGTCCTCTGGAGAGCTAAAGAAACTGTCTCCTCTTATCAGAAAGTACTTTAACTCAAACATATAAAAATCACTAGTTACCTACAAGTTAATGATGATAAACATTAATAACAGCTCTATAAATCTGATTGGCTGAGAGTTTAGCATGTAGTCTGTTCTATATTTGTGCTATATGTTGCACTATTCTGTGGCGTTCATTTCAATGCAATAACATATTCTGGATGCTTGTATGATAATTCACTTGTGCAAGAGAAGCTCAAATTGTTTTTCAATCCGAACTGAGCGAAAGCAGCACACGAATAATACAACTATTCATAAATACAAAAGGCTTTTATTTACAGTTGCATTTGAATGTCTTCTGTGCTGCAGTATGGCTATAATGATTCAACAGTTTGTCTTGCATACATCTTCTTTGATGTAGATACAGAGCCTGTGATTGTTGCTCTGTTGATAAGACCTCTGGCACAAGAGTGGGTCGACTTTCCAGGGAGTCACATTCCCAGATTTCCCCCTCTTTACAAAAATCTATGATTTCTCTGTGTGCCACACCTCTCCATATGGATACAGGCAGGAGGAATGTGATGATCAGAGAAAGCACAGCTGCTGAATGTGTGCAAGGAGTTTATTGGCTGCATACATCACAACTCATGGTGATAAGCTTTCCCTTTGAAGTCCTCCAGTAACAGTGTAACCCCATCACAATGTATAATGTGAGGGCTTCAGAGTTTCTTTATTTGTTTGATTTCTTTTTTTCTCTTGATTTGTTTATCGAGGTTTGAGCAGACAGTTTGAGCATCTGACAGCTGGAATGTGCTGGAGAGCAGGAGGCTGGGAAAGCTCACCCCTCCATTTAAATGATTTGGTTTGTAAATGATTAGGAGGGAAAGCAGGTATGGTTTCATGTAAATGTTGGTTTTGCCTCGTTCGTTTTTTAGAAAACAACTTTAACCTGTTTAAATGTTCCATTGTTTTTCCTTCTAACAAACACAACACTGTTATGACACATCAATCACATCGCAGGCAGGATTGCGATGTGAAACCGCTCTGTACAGCATGGCACAGTGTGTTTTTCCTGGCAGCATTCAGGATGGGCTGGTGCAGGTCTCTGCTCAGCAATGGAAGTGGGAGCACAGAGAAACGTCAGACCCTTTCACGAGAGGTGATTGATGTGACTTTAGGCCATTAAAAACAATGTGAGGAAAGCACACTTAAGAGAATCTATTCTAAAGCACAAAATGTTCAGATGAGGAAAACATTTTAGCCAATAGCAAAACACGAGACACATTGTTGACTAAGAGAATAATTTCAGAAAAGTTAGAAATGTTTTTCCTCGCATGCACAAAAGGTCAACTAAAATGGCAATACATGGCTAATATACTCTAATAATTAGCATGCGTATAAAAAGACAAAAACCTACACAAGACAAAGCACACAACTACAACAAGCCATTGTCTATATGTAGGGGGTGAATGCATTTGAGAGGTCCCTGCAGGTTTTGGGGGAATGGATGTGAACTGATAAAAGATCTTGATCATTTTGTACGTTTGTATACATCTAGATTTGAAGAGCATGTTTTATTTGATACATGACATGTATTAATTTAAAGAGCTCACGAGTTCATGTTTCCTAGAGGAGAGGTGCATGTTATTATATAAGTTATATAAGTTATATAAGTCACTAAAGTAATTCTGCTCTTGAATATTTGAGAAAGTGCCAAGAGCATTTCTGGAAAGATCTTTTGAGTTTAAACCACAAATGTGATTTGTTTGTTCCAAAATGTAATGTTTCCTTTCTTTGTCTTTGTGTATACGGACAGCCAAACCCCTGAAGATTTGTGTTATCCTGTTATTTTGTTCTGAAACACTGTCAGTATCTTGAGTTCAGTTTAATAAATAAGAGGATGGTCCATGCTCAAAAGATTTCAGGGCCATCGCTAACATTAACAAAGCCTGGTGACAAAATATTTATGTCCGGGCCCCTTTTCCAGTGACTCTAGCGGGCCCTCTTCATCACGGGTCCATGACAAGCCCTGCAACCATGGCAGACAAGTGAAACCCTCTAAATTCACTGTTGAAATGTGTTCTTGATTGCTGACCTTTTAACACACAGACCATCTTCCTTTGTGGAAGAATGCACACAAAAACTTACATAACATATTTGTCCTTTGTGGGAATCTGGAGCTCCAGGCCTCTGGCACGTCACATGCTCTGATAAATGCTTTTCATGAGGTTCGGCTCTGAGAAAATTCCTTTCATTTTGTGAGGAGGCTCATTTCCACCTGCCTCAGCAGCAGTGGGGAATCTGGGAGAAAATTAGCCTACAAACAATTAGCAGCTCTGTTTCCATGCCTGTGTAAAATCCTCGCTCTTCTTGCGCAAGTGTTTTTGTTTAAAGACACTTTACACAAGTTTAAATGTAGGCATGACTCCATCTGCCAAAACTGAATTAAGGGACGATACAGTAAACCTGCTGCTGTAAAACAATATTCTGTTTTACAGGTCACATGAAGAGTTAATAGTTAAAGGCGTGTAAGTGTTCAAACAAATTAATAAGCTATTCAGTGGGAAGCATTTGATGTAATGTTCAACTCCTGTATCTGAGTCAACAAGCTACGCCCTCAACACACACGGATTTCAGGCAACAGTCACGCCATCATAATACTTCTGAACAGACCTGTGTGTTACTTCTCTAGTGTGTGCAGAGCAAACACAGCTCATTAAAATACACTGTGTGTTTACTCACAAATGTTTTAAAGAGTGACCTTTAAAGATATCACACACAATTGCCACATTCATTGTGGTTGTAAAAGTGGAGGAGAGGTCTGACAGAATTTTAAAATATTAAATAGATCACCTTCTGTGTCAGATAGTAGTTAGTAAAACGTTTTAAAACTGTTACAAAATTAAAAAACATTTTAAATGTTCTTGTTACTTTTGGAAACATTAGTGTAATACTCTTATAAAACCTAAAATTGTTAGCTGGGTTCATTGTGACTAATACTGTAAAGTAATGTATATAGAACTGTATACAATACTGTGATTTAATATAACTAATATAGCTAATATATACTGCAGCTAACAGTATCTGTTGCTAAAATCATCAATCTCTTGAAAACTAAATTAAAGATTTGTGACTTTTAGTCCATGTGTCTTCATTTTGTAAACATCTATATGCTAGTGTACACTGACATCATTCATTTTTAGCAGATGTAAACATTTAAAATGTATGAGCTTTCTCCTCACGTAAATGCACAGATTTTCACCCAATCAACTTCTCTAGAATATACATGTCCCTCCTCCAATACCACCTGCAGCCAATTAACAAGCAAAAAGCTACTAGCAAGTAACAAAAAGGTTAATGGCTATGACAACATAAGCCAACTAGACACTTGCAGATTTTGAGATGTCCCATCCAGACATCTTAATGTCAGCATTAGAAGAAATTGTGCCCATCAAACGGGCAAAACCTCACATGAGGTTTTAGATGCAGCTGAATTTACTCATTCAGCTGCATGTATGGAAAAGATCCTGTGATCTAGCAGATGAAAATTCACTTTAGAAGCTCTCGGCTCTAGAAAGCGTATATTATTCATTCTTAATGATAATTCTCACTCTATGAACTCTTAATACACTAATGCTTTTAAAATATATGCTGGATCATCACCAGGATTTTATTTGATGATTTTCAGCTTTGCTGTACTTTCTTTGTCAGAATTTGTTTTACGAAAGTTTTTAATTATTCTACAAAACATTCTCGAAAGTTCAGAACTCGTCATATGGAGAACATTATTGTAATTTTTGCAAATGGCTGACAGTATGTTTTTTACTTTAACTCTTCAGCTATTCCATAAAGAACAGTGAGCACAGCTTACACATATTACTGTGAATTATTCAGCTCATAATGTTCAGATGATGGATCGTTCTGGATCATTCATTGTTCTTGAAGGGTCTTACAGGAAAAATCAATAATGCATTTAGAAAGTTCCTTGAGAAAATGTCAGTGTTGTTGTTGCCACGTCCTGCTCATCCAAATCATCCGTGCATGAGCAACTAAATCATGCAAAGCAATTCTCGTTCTAGACAAATCTCAAAGGAACAAGCTTCTCTTCACATGTAATTCACACAGTCTTCTCTTCCTGTGCCTCACTTAAGCAGAGGCAATGTTTTCAAGGAAATAGCACAGGAACAATATTGATCTTATTCTATTATGCTTTTAAAAACACTAAAAACATTTCATTCATAAATAAAGTTTCACAATGTTTTGGGCAGACAAATCACGTGTCAGCTAGACAGCATTTCTAACATTATCACAAAGCTCCCTCTTGTGGTGTAAACACACTCACCATTATTACTTGCGTCAACAGGAAGAACTACAATTACCAGAATGTAATTGTTATGAAAATGTCTTTACAAATTATATCAGTTAACACCAAGTTTTCGTGGTCAGATATTTGTATCGTTTCATACATCCTTTCTGTTAATTTTAGAGTTGACAACAATAAACATGCACTATGGTATTAGCATGATTTTACCAAGGGAAAAGCATGGAGCAGGGGAAAGCATACTCATAGTGGACATATTCACACGTCTTTGTCATCAGGTATGAGAGGGATGTAAGTGAAAAGCAACAGTTGTGGAGCATGAGATTGGACTGGAAGATTGGAAAGATTTCAGGGATGATTACCTGACTGTCCACCGAGAGCTTTACACTCAGTGTCACATGTGTGGAACGTGCCCTGCAGTCTTCAGTATGCAGAACTCAGTTTAGATGCTACACTTCCTTTCATGTTTCAAGTCGCACATTCATGCATCAAATGCTGGGTGAAAATTATTTCTTTTTGTTAGTTGATTATCACACAGTGTTTATAGAGTCATAACTAGAGTACATTTGGCATGATTCTCTTTT
The DNA here is from genome assembly GCA_036877575.1 of Botia almorhae. Taxonomy (NCBI): domain Eukaryota; kingdom Metazoa; phylum Chordata; class Actinopteri; order Cypriniformes; family Botiidae; genus Botia; species Botia almorhae. The sequence goes on along the minus strand of JAZGTJ010019119.1, from coordinate 4,025 downwards.
CCTCTCGATTGTTTTATTCATTCATAAATTCTGCATTGAAAACAAACATGCAACATCCTGGCAGTGACTTCAAAAGCTTTTCAGAGACTTTTAAGTAACAATAGCCAAAACTCTAAAGTCACTTGGGTTGTGATTTTATTAAAGAAAGAAATGTCAACTTATTTAAATGATTAAAACAAACACGTTAAGTTAACCTACATCAAGGTTTGGCAAAGAAGTCTATCCTCATACTGTTTTCTTGGGCCTTCATGATCTGCCAATCAAATCTTTACAAACCATGAAGGAAATCTTTCTTGACTAAAAAACATTGAATAGTGCACAATTGTTCCTAACAGACAGAGCAGGTGTCATTCTGAACATTATTCCTCCACTGAACACCAACATCTGTCCAGCTTGTGCTAAATGTATTTGTTCTTTGACTTCATGTGTTGTGGTTGGTAGCTGATGAGAGTGATATGACAGACAGACAGACAGACAGTTGCTGTGCTCTGTGACCAATGATTCACTTGTTGTGATTCACAACATACAGTCAATTTATGAATCAAATCTTTTCTCTGCTGAATTATCTGCTCAGTTTTCATAACGGCTCAAATTATTTGTGCTGTGGAGAAATTATGGGCTGTTTTCCAGCCTATAGTTTCCTTCAGCTAGAAGTTCAGAGGTTGGTGCACATTAGATCTATATTTACAGGATGTCTGGCCTGCTTTAGGATCTAATGTGTAATTGTAGAGCAATAGGGAGCCCCATTCATCAACATTATCTTACAATCTTTTAAAGACAGAGAAGAATATTTTTGTACCTTAGCAAATGTTAGCAGAGATGTGTTGCTTTGCCATCACTGATCCGCCAGAAACTCACTGATGTTGAGATTCTCTGCTAGTTGAGCTAGAGGACACAGCTATGAACATGTCATAATGATGGTCTTATTTCCTAAATCTCTTTGGTCTGTATAATATTATTCTATCAAATGTTTTGTGTACCTCTGAGGTTTCCACAGGTTGTCCACAAACCCCATTAAAAATAATTAGGCATCTAACATTTAGTAATATGTTAATAACAGATGTTTAGAGGGTCTGGAGAACTCTTAACAGACAGCAGCGCATGGGTTAGTGATGTTAGTGATGAACTTCTCCAGTCTAAGCTTCTCCAGTCTCTCAACATCTGAACCTGGACCTGTGGGAAATCGATCCGCTCTCTCTTAGCAGTATCTGTTTCTGCAACCTCAAGAAAACTAAGATTACAAGTAACAGCTTATTTTCTGGTATTGCGTGTTAACATTGGCTAGCACTGAGTACAGAGTGTCTTGGTGGAAGGAGGAATTTTCTCAATGTATAAAAAATCACTGAGGCTTTCTGTGAAATATTTGACATTTAAAACAGAATTACGTTAGAAAGAATAAGGTATTATGTCAGCTGCATCACATGACCACAAAAAAAAACGTGTGCTTTATTGTTAATGTATTGTCTGCTTTTCCAAAGACACGTTGTCTGGTGAACCAATAAACTGCAGCCTACGTCATATGAGACCATTGTCCCATTCTGCACCTCTCCAGTTGAATGGGTTGAAACAGAACAATAGAGGTTTACAGACGTCTGACCTGAGAAATCAGTCACATTATCTACCAGCACACAGTGAAAACAAATGCTCTTTAATAATATCGTCACACACTGATGGCAAACACGTACATACATGTTAAAAGAAAAACTTTGTGCAGATCATGTGATGGAAAAGTACATAGTAGCACAACAGCAGGAGGTCTGTGAGCTAACATGGGCCAGATTTATCATCTCAGTATGTTCTCTTCCTGACATCATCCACAATGCGGCACAACAAAAAGACGACCTCACACCGGCTGTCGATAAAGAAAGTAAACACAACATAGTGTGCAGTCTTCCGTCCTTTATTTTATATACAGTTGGCGAGGTTTTGTTTTTTCCTCACGTAACCCTGCGGAGGATGTCAAAATTCCTCACTGTACATTTCAGCTGCTCTATGAATGGGTACGGAAGCCTTTATTTGTATTTGAACGTAATTAGAACGTTCCTGAAACCTTCTTCAAAGCTCTGATATCTGTAGGAATCAGGGGCTGGATCTGTGAGGTTACAGAGTGCATGTGCTAGCATTACAGAAGACTAGATCTTGGTTCATTTAAAGTAGATAGGTCGTTTTTCAGCATCTTTGTATATGTGGACAGCCTAGGCTCATCTGTATGGGCCAAAATATTAATAATTGAACTCAAAATAAACCAAATCAAATCTACTGGTAAATGTAACTCACATTATTCAACAAATATGTTCTGAGTTTCTAGACGGTTATATTTCATAAAGTGACAAATGTTGATGTAAATTGAGCACATAGCTGCTGTAATGTAATGATCTAAGCGAGGCAGAGACTGTCTCTGCCCTCCCAAGTGCCCCATGTGTTTCCCAATGTAAATCTGTAAATATGAATTTATATATTGTATACATGTCACTGCATTAGATAAAGTAACACATTTGTTAGGTGTCATCCAAGCTACACCAGCTACACTTGTGGTTATTCTGCTCGCACTTTAAACTGTACGTCTATAAAAAATGTTAAAAATTAGTTAAAATTTCTAAAAAAAAAGTCCAGCATCATTTGTTGGCAAATGCCACTTGATTTAATATCTGTTTTCAGATAAAATGAAAGTTATACATTTGGTGTCTAAATTCTTCTACACTGTACAGTGTGTCTGCATCACATCACTGCAGTCTGTAGTGAATCTGCACATGCGGCTACATCGCAGCTCAGTGCTCATCTGCTGTTTCTCTACAGTAAGCTGATGAACACTGCTGATCTGTTCTGAGAGAGCGAGCTGCTGACAGCTCTTCTCTCTCTCCATTGTGCTGAGTCTGAGCTCTGCCTGTCTCAGTGCTGCCTGTTAAAAAGCTGTTTATAGATAACACAATGCAGCATTTATAAGGAGACGTGCAATTACGAAACCTTCATACTGACTCAAAGAAAGTAACTGTGTAATATATCATTTCACAGGTGCCTGCCAGCCATTGAATCTCACTATAATGCCCATGAATGGGCTAATTTAATATATAATCAGTTTAATCTCTGCACTGTAATAATTGCTAAGGCGTCGTATAGTGTGATAATGAGTTGACATAGCAATAGTTGAGATTCTGTGGAATCCAGTTTAGGACTGTCACAATATCAGATTTTCATAACATGTTTATTTAACAAAGTTTATAAGGAGCATGTTCAGTCATGTAATCCAGCCAATCATTGTTCGGTGGTGTATATATAGCCACTCCTAACCTCTGTTCCGTGACCAGCACATCGCCTCACTCTTGTATGGTATCTGCCTCAGTCAAGAATCACAGTTAAGATTACTTGTTAGTGTGAACTTGTAAAATGGTTACGATGGCCACAGCTAAATCTAATCTCAAAACTAATCTTTAATTTTGCTTATTTAGTGTTTTCTCTTTTTTGGCCAATGAGGTCACATTCAAAATACGAGTGTAGGGAGGCAGAGAGAGAGTTCATGACCATAAAGGTTCATAAGGTAAAATGTTAAACGGTTGCAATAGCTCCACCTTCTGTACTGGAGTGTCAGCCAGACACTGCTGCTAATTTATTAATGATATTATAAATATCAACTTCTCGTTCAGGCTCTGGTTCTCTCCAGACTGGACTACTGCAATGCCCTCCTTGCAGGGCTTCCGATTTGCTCCATCAAGCCCCTGCAGTTGATTCAGAATGCAGCAGCTAGAGTGGTCTTCAACGGGCCTAAACGAGCACACGTCACTCCACTGCTCATCCAGTTGCACTGGCTGCCAATAGCTGCTCGCATTAGATTCAAGGCTCTGATGTTTGCCTTCAAGGCAACTACTGGATCTGCACCTCCCTACCTACTCTCACTCCTTNGCACTTATGTGCCTACCAGGAATTTGCATTCTGCGAACGAACGTCGCCTGGTGGTTCCATCCCAACGTGGGAGGAAATCACTTTCCTGGAATCTCTCTTTCACTCTGCCCGGTTGGTGGAATGAACTC
>JAZGTJ010019118.1:0-11070 GCA_036877575.1 Botia almorhae | reverse complement strand
GGGGTCTGTCCCAGAATCACCTGGTGCAGTCTCTGGTGGACCTGTTCCACCACAGCGGAGCCGAGCAGGAGCTGCCCAGCAGCAAAGAGTCAGATGATTCTGCCGAGGATGAGGATGATGACGATGAGGATGTGGAGGATGAAGAGGATGATGATGAAGAGGATTCAGATGATAGTCTCTCAGGTGAGATGCTGATGTTGTGCTGAAATGTTTACAGTGGCAATGCTAGGAAGTAACATGCTAGTGTTCTGGAATTCGCCTCTGCATTTAACCCATTCAGTAAAGACACACAAACACAGGAGAAGTGAGTTGTGAACACACACACTGCGGATTGTGAACACACACACTGCGGATTGTGAACACACACACTGCGGATTGTGAACACACACCTGAAGCAGTGGGCAGCACTGCAGCACCGGGGGGTGTTGGGGTAAGGTGCCCCGAGGGAGCAGTCGGGGTAAGGTGCCCCGGGGGAGCAGTCGGGGTAAGGTGCCCCGGGGGAGGTGTCGGGGTAATCTCCTAGTTACAAGTCCGACCCCAAGTCCTGTAGTCCAAAACTGCTTCCACAACTAAATGCTATAAAGTATTAAACAAATTCTTAAACACGTCACTTCATCGATGCAAACAATGATTAAATATTTAAATGATTAAATATTGTTAAAAGCAGTGCATTTATCGCATAATAACAGGTTACAGCATTCACACTGTCCATCTAAACAGAGCTTTGCAGTCTAACAAAAGCATATGTGGGACTTTTGGCAGTAAGCCTGTTGTTGCCATGTGTTGTGAAAAAAGATCACGTTTCACAAAGATCAAATTTGTAATAATTCTTAATGGCTAACAATACCATTTAATTATTTATACCATTTAAAAAAATCAATATAGTAATTTAGACTACTTCACTTTTGGGTGAAATGAAAACAACTTGATTTTTTTTATAATGATTTCTTTCTCTCTCACAGAATCTGACAGTAATTCAGACAGTGAGCTGAACGGCTCTGAGGGTGGGAAAAAGAAGCGCAAGGACTCAGTCACAGAGATGACTGCAGACGGAGAGAAGACCCCTCAGAAACTTAAGGGGTTTCCCAACCTCAACTCCTCCACCAATCACAGCCTGTCTGACTGTCTGCCACTCAACCTCCAAGTCATTAAGCCCTCCAATGTGGCCACACCCAGCATTGTGAGCAGCTCTGGTGCCTTGACCTATCACAGCTCTCCCTCTTCATCGTACTCTGTTGGCACCTCTCCAGGTAACTATGGGCAACGACAAGCAAAAACAAATGGACTGATGACATCACAATGGATCTGCCCAACACCTTTCTTTCAAGTGCTGCTGGTGTCAGAAATATGGAGGATTAGATGTGTGTGTGTGTGTGTGTGTGTGTGCGCGTGCATGTCCTGTTGTTTATGTATTTGTCTGTGTGTGGGCTGTCACACTCAGATGACGCAATGTGTATTTTTAGAAGGATAAATTGTGTTGACTGGCATCACCCGGCCATATTTGTGCATGCCTGTTTGGGTGTGTGTGCTTGGACCCAGACGTTCTATCTGAGCCAAGTTGCACTGAAAACAGAAACACATTAACATTAAACTCTTTCCATTTGTTGTGTTTCCTCTTGTGTTTGGTATATAGAGGGTCAGGTTTAGGGTTAGATAAATGGTTAGGTGTCAACCCTGGGACCGTGTTTGGCTTAACCTGTTAGCCGAGGCACATCAAGTCATTGCCTCTGTTGAGTTAATCTGTTTTTTCCCTTCTGATGCTAACAGAAACATTTGTTAAACAAAACACTCACAAATCCAGCAAACACAGCACAGAAATGGCTGCTTTTGGACGCCGTTCAGCACCCCTCACCGCAGTGGAATGAAACCCTTTTTTTTGAATGACGCTCAAGTGCGTTTGTTGAAAGGCATGAGGAATCTGCATTAAGCTGTGAAGAGCAAGTGGGATGGTTTGTTTTCAGGAGAATTATTCAAGCTGCTCCGAGTTTTAATTAAAGCTTGTTTTGTTTGCAGACTTGAGTTGTGTAAAGGAGAGATGTAGGAGATTGTAAGCATCCTGTTAGTTTTTTGGTGTGTAGTATGATGAGATCATGAGAGCTTTTGTTTGTTCTGGCAAGCGTCATTATTATGATTGCTTACGCTTATAGCACGGAACCGTGTTTGGACTATGATCTCGATGATACCCTTAAACCTTTTGCTTTTTTGAGGAGAGGTTATCGGAGATTGTTATTATAAATAATCAGAGTTTCCTAGCGAATGATCAAATTAGAGAAAAAATGCCATAGAGTTGCATTGGAAGCAGGATCTGATCCATGTCTACTGTAGACATTGTGTGTATAGACCAATGAGAAAGTATTTAGCAACAACAAAGCAACTGCATGTCGCAATGGCAGCCACTGTGGTGTCTAGTTTTATATAAGCACAAATATAAGCACAACTAAACATCTGCTTGTTTTTGAGGTTGTTTGCTCAATGTGGGGTTGTAATAGAGTTGATGACACAGTTTGTGTGTAATCCTGGGTGTGTTGTAATGTCTTTTGTCTGACTTGTTTCGTCCCAGGCTCCACCAAGAGAAAGAGAGTGATGAATGAAGATGATTTACGGATTCCGCTGGAAATGGGGTATGTTTAAATGCAACCCGCTGCTGTGTCACAGCAGCGTGACTCAACGCCTGTTCACTACAGCTGATTGTTCCCCGTTCATACTAGGACTTATAAACATCTCATTAAAGCGACAGATGTAAAAATATTTCCCTAGCTCAATTAATACACTCCTACATCAAGGATTGTACTGACACAATGGTACAGATGGTAATATGTATTTTGATGCTACATGATTACCATAATCATGTATCGTGGTACTTACATGGTACTTCAAAGAAAATTATGGTATTACCATTGTACCCCGAGCTGAAATGATTGAAATATTACAAGTATTATGAATAACGTTATGTAAATTTTCTTCCATGTGTTTGTTATTGTTCTAGCTGGCAGCGAGAAACCAGAGTGAAAACGGTGGACGGGCGGCTGCAGAGTGACGTCGCCTATTATGCCCCATGTGGCAAGCGATTACGGCAGTACCCGGATGTCATGAAGGTACCCCGTGCCCTTCATCGTCACCACTCTGACCTAACCCCCCCTTCACACCCCCACTCGTTAAACCCTGTTCCACTCCCAGTCTACCATTAGCAGTTACTGGTGTAAAATTTAGCAGTTTACCTTAGCTAGCTGTGCACTGTTATCGCAAGTGTGCTAGACTGCTTTCAGTTCGGTACCATTAATAGTGCTAATGGCTCTCTGGATGTCCTGTCTGACAAAATCACAATTATTCTCTCTTCTGTAGTATCTGTCCAGATATGGAATAACTGACATCACACGTGATAATTTTAGCTTCAGTGCAAAAATAAGGGTTGGTGACTTCTATGAAGCGAGAGATGGACCCCAGGTGAATGCCTTTCATCTCCTCTTTTTTTGTGCTTTAATTTCATTTTTTGTTCTTTTATTCTTTTACTCGCTCTCTCATTCTTTGGCTGTCTCTGTATCTCTCTTTCATCTTGAGCAGGGCAGGGAATTTGACTGAACTCCGATAGCCTAAATTTCCCGTTAAACTGTAGGTCTGTGCAATAATCAGCCCTCATTGTTTCCACAGGGTGTCACTTCATGTTTTGTCTGTCATGTGTGTTAAGAGTTCTTAGATTAAAAATGCAGAAATGTTATGGATGATGATATTATTGGACGATAGTCATATAGATTTTTTTCCAATTACTTGCTAATAAGCGAATAGCATTTTAGAGTATTACTGTTTATTAATTGGTGTGTTTAACAGTTATAGTTACATTGAAGATAGAGTCAGATACATTCATAGATATTAGTGATGTGATACTGCTCCACTGCCCAAGGGAGCCAGAATGTTTTAGACAGATCACAGTGGAATCATTTCTGTTCACGGCTCTCTTCATGAGTCTGACCCGGTTCTGTCCCCTTCCCCCCAGGGTCTGCAGTGGACCCTTCTGAAAGAGGAAGATGTTATTCCCCGTATTCTGGCCATGGAGGGGCGACGGGGTCGTCCCCCCAACTCGGAGCGCCAGCAGAGGGGTGGCGGTGAGGTCTCGGGCAGCCGGCGCCGAAAGGGCCGTCCCCTGAATCTGGGCGAGAGTGAGTTCCCAAGCCCCACAGAAGCCAAACTACTGCGCAAGCTGGAGGCTCAGGGTAAAGTGCTTTCATTCAGATAACTCATACTTCATAAGGATGGGCAGTATGGCCAAAATCATCTCTCATAGATAGACATAATTATTGATAAGAAATTAATGATGCGTCTGGTGCAGAATCAGCTTCACGTTATCTTACACGATAAAAACAGCAAAACTGATATTATACAGCATACATATGACAGTGTTTCGTAATGCTACAATACTAATGTATGTTTTGGTTTAAACGTTATAGCAAAATCTCTTCTTGTGAACACATTTCTGTAAATACCGTTATACTGCATAGCAATCGTGCCTGATACTGATGAAGCTGTTTGTCTTTTTCATCACAGAAATCGCCCGGCAGGCCGCCCAGATGAAACTTATGAGGAAACTTGAGAAACAGGCACTTGCACGGGCAGCCAAAGAGGCCCGCAAACAGCAAGGTACCCCTCACACACTCAGACAACTTTTGGAACTTAGCCCCCCAATGCATCTCCTATTATTAAAGTACAATAATCATTTTTGTGACCCACCAAAACCCCAACACACACAAAATGATAGAAAAGACTCATAGCCAGTATAACATGTTGTTTTACATTTTGCATATGAAACATGTCGATACAATTTGCCATGTGAATTTGCCATGTTTGATTTGTTTTGTCTTACAGCCATCTTGGCCGCAGAAGAGAGACGAAGACAGAAGGAACAGATGAAGATCCTCAAACAGCAGGTGAGTCACGCGCTTTATGGTGAAACCTTCAGTATTTAAACAAACCGAGAGTCACGTTACATCAGATTATAACTGTTCATTCAGAACAGAGACTGACGGGACTGTAGGACTGAGTCTTGACTGCCACTCTTCATTTTGAAAAGCACTTTCAATTAACACACTTTCTCCTCCTACCAGGAAAAGATAAAGCGAATTCAGCAAATCCGTATGGAGAAAGAACTCCGCGCACAGCAGATTCTCGAGGTATGGAGAGACTGCGGGACAAACACATTAAAGGAGTGGAAATAGGCTTAACAATTTTAAAATACACGCCACCACCTCCAGTTCCTGCTTAACATGGAGACCGGACCACAGCAGAATCACTCACTAGCATTTTGAGGTTTTAAATTCTGCATAATTTTCGTCAAGACTAATGTTAAATTGGTCCGGTGGACGGTTTTTGAATATTAAATTTGCTGCCTCCCGTGTTGCAAACCAGAAGTAAATTAGACATAAAAGATCTTTTTTCATCACACAATGGCAGCTCTTGCATAAGTAGCAGTAGGAAACCCTGTTTACTTTACTCACCCAATTACAGAGGCTTCACAAGTGTTTTAGCTGGGCAAAATCAAATTGCAGCTGACACGCTTGGCAAGCCATTCTGAACAGGATTTGGAATTATGTATTAAAATTTTCAACTAATTCGCCTTTGCTTTCTTTTCACATTGCTGTTGTCAGAACCAGAGAGGAATATTGAATAGTTTTGAAGATCTCAGGGTTGATTCTGACCAAAAGTTTAGCAGAAACATAGTCTTAAAATGCCAAATTGTGAACATCCCAACCTGGGACAGAGGGGTTTTCTGTGTGTGTGTGTGTGTGTGCGTGCGTGCGTGCGTGTGTGTGCGTGTGTGTGTGCATGCGTGGGTGTGAATGTTAGGATGCGAGCTCCAGCTTTTTTCTCTCGCAGACACATCAACGAAAGTGTTAGTTTAAGTTATAAATAAACCAGATGTTGGTTTAGCATGTTTAATTTAGATTTATACCCATAGCGGCGGCGCTGTTCTGACCCAGACCTGTTTTGCATTGGCAGGCAAAGCGAAAAAAAAGAGAAGAGGCTGCCAATGCCAAAATGTTGGAGGCGGAAAAGCGAATAAAGGTCAGTTTTCGAGCGAGAAAAGATGCTGCACCTACTCTGTGCATTATGAATCATCGTCGTGGAAACCCCCCCTCCCCTCCAGGAAACTTCCCTCTCACCTACCCCAGCAAACCATTAACATTCCTCAACCACAACAAAAGAGTAGAGCTTCGGTCTGACTGATGTCTGCTGGCCTGTGGGGGAAAATTAGTTTGACATCTGGATTTTTAGCTCGTTTGAGTCTGTGGTTTAATATGAAAAATGCACTTAGCATTTTGTCATGCTTCGCACATGGGAGGCCCTAGCTGGAACCAAGAACCTGGTCTAAGCGGGTCCCTTATTTAAATAAAGGTTAAAGACCACATAAGGTTAAAATGGAAATTCTCTTGCTAATTCATTTCTGGTCGCTTTGAGGCCGATTACAGTGTAACATTACATTATTTTCTGAGAAAGTGAATCAAATATTGATGATTTAATATTTCTGAATCTGCAACTTCATATTATAGTGTAACTGTTATAATAGTGCACACTTCCTCCCTCGTCCTCTACTAACTTTTAATTTTTTAAACGGACTTCCTGTTTTAAAAGGAAACATGTTAACTTGCTGTAAAAATTGTATTTGACAAACCATTTCATAAGCTCTTTAATTACATAAAGATATATGTTGTTGTATGCAATCATAGGCCTTACAGTGAAGCCTGGAGGGCCAGGCAAGCCTCTGATTGGTGGTTTGTTTGTAATGGGTGTTTATGTGTGCTGTTGAATCATACTTTGTTTTGTGTTTGTAGGAGAAAGAAATAAGACGTCAACAGGCTGTTATTCTCAAGCATCAGGTAAGTGTCAGTCCCCACTCCAAATAACACCACCATAAATAACAGGTCTTGATAAACAAATAATAGGTAATGACCATTTATACAGTAATATTGATTATTGTTACAAAATGTAGAGCTCAGGGAGGAAGGGAGAGAAAGAAGGAAAGTGCATGTTTTCTGACAGCATTTACAGTATTCACCTTCTGATACAGTATGAACCACTTATTAAGTATTATTGGTAAAAATGTGTCCCAAATCATATTTAATAATCTGTTCACACACAACAGGGTGAATCTCCTGAAACATTAAATAAACAAATCCGAGGTTACATTTCACCCCAAAATTAAAAAGCCAGTGTTTTGGAGCATTAATATTTTTACATTGTGGCACTATTTGTGTGACAACTAAGCAGTGTGTATATTTATATATATTAGTATTTATAAATCAGGGTCATATTACAGTCACTGAGAATGACAGAAACTGCAAACAAACAGGAAGTTATATAGTATAATAATTAATATAGTAATTATCTTATAGTAAAATATCCCATTTTATTATTTAAAAATGTTCTGTTGATTTTGGGGTCAAATGTGATCTGTTCCATACATTGACCAGTTACGTGAGATTTATCCAAGAAGTGCAGAATGTCATGTGGTGGTATTTTTAACTCTCTTCGGTTTCTGGGTAATTTCATGCTTGTGGTGTCTGTCTCTTTATGGTCACAGGCTGAAGTTTTTTGTTAGTTTTCGTTTAATTTTTCTCTTTTAATGACGCTGTGATTTGTTTTTTTTCTGTCTCATAATACTTTGCCACCTCTCTCTCTCAGGAGATGGAGAGGCATAGACTAGATATGGTATGGGTATGTTTCATCTTCTGTACATCTAACACTCGCATCGTGAATCCTGGTTGTGATATGATGTCATAGCAGCACATGTTCAAACGTAGCACTGGCTGCTGTCCAAACGACATTTTCCTTCTGCATGGCTTTTCAAGCGAAAAAACAGAAACCAAACGAAAAACAACTGCATCGTCTACATCTGCTCTGTGTGTCAATGAGAGAGAACTGGCGTTGATGCAACAGGCCTGTGGCTTGTTTGTGTGTGTGTGTGTGTGTGTGTGTGTCTGTGAAGCCTGTTGAATACACACTCTCATTGGTGGAAAGTTTCACACATCCTCATTCCACATGTACAGTCGACCCAATATCGTGTATTACTGTTATTGCCGTGGTGACAATTTGAGTGTCGTGTGTGTGATGTGACAGAGTATTTGTCTACGTTGCATTTTCGCTCAACTGATCGTACCGCCTACGTGGTCATCAGTAAAAGTCAAAGGTCATGTGCCTGACCAATGAGAGAGTCCAAGAAACCTTGTGCTTCTCTCAGTTGAACATTTCATGCCATCTGTGGGTCAGATGAGAAGATATCACACCGATTGGCCTTATCCTTAAAGTCAACATGAAATTGCTTTGCAAAGAGTTTGCTAAAAAAAGCCTCAGTAACTGTTTGGCTATTGGTTAACATGATCCAATAGTCGGGGTGTAACGATATAGCAGTGCACGGTTCGGTTCATATCATGGTTTTGGGGCCCTGGTTCAGTGTAGTTCAGTTCTGTTTGCTGTGCGGGCAGAATTCATGGCAATGCACCAGAAATGCTAAAGAACACTAGATTTACTTTTAACTTCATCATTATAATATGTCAAGACAGTAACTTTAGTGTATGGGGGAATTCCCTGTCAGAAGCTCATATGGGGGGGGACTGGTGAATTGTGAATGGGGCTTGGGGGAGTCGTAGTACAAAGACATTGAAAACTATTCCTGCAGTTTTAGGTAGAGCTACTAGAGTGTTTAACAAAGAAAAGTGCCTTTCAAACGGTCCAGTAAACCAGCTGTAGGCCTGTCATACTATACATTATACAATACACATTTGTTTCATCTTATGAGGTACATAATATATACAGTATATTAAATATAGACAATGTGTATACAGTATGAATATATGTATAAATATGTGCTATAAGGTGTGATGATGGAGTCTGATTTAAGTTTTTTTTTATTTGTTGATCTGTGAAACCCGTGCTGAATTTCAGGCTCTGGTGTATAATAATTAGATAGAAATACAGCTCTTATTAGGTATTAAAAGTGCACTTACTTATTTAATCAAATGTCAAGGAAGAAAACAGTTTTTTGACAAGGTAGAGTGAAGTAACTCTCAGCATTGGGGCAGGGCTGCGGCAGGTCAGCATGGGGCAGGGAGGTGTCTGGTACAGCATGAGAGTACTGCGGTAGGTGCAGAGGGTTTGTGTATTGTGTTTTTTTTTAAGTTCAGTTGTGAATATCGTTACACCCCATCCAACAGCCTGCATGGCACAGGTAATGTCAGCAGGACATATCAGAGGAAGAGAAACATTTTATATATTAACTTGTTTCTGTTTGCACAGTACGACTCGTCAGAAAATGTGCATTCAAGTAAAAATGGTCAAATTTAATTTCATGTTGGCTTCATTTCTTTATAACAATGAGTCTCATTCACTAACAATTGTGTCGAAGTGTTCTTACCAATTGCGCAAAAGAAAAGATTCTCTCACACAATTTTTGGACAGATTCACAATCCACATAATTTTCAGTGCGCTTATTATGATGAGTCATGATTGTTAATTATTTTTAAATGTTAGTAATTGGCATAATACAGGCCAGAATATTCTCCATATAAGAGATTCTTTACGAGCTCTTTGCACATGTAGTCTTTGTATTGCTCTTTAAAGATGTGCCAGATGAATTGAAACATTTTTATGCAGAATCTATTCCGCAAACTATAACAGTGCAGATGTTCTTCATCTGAACTTCTTGATAAATCATGATTTGTGCGCTCAGTGTTTCGCGCACACTGCGTTTATGTAGGAAAACTTGTGCGTGCACACAGTTAGTGAAGGAGACTCGGCGACAGGACAGAACGCAACACTTTACTGTAATGACAGGACACTGAAATACAGCTGTGGAGCTGAACAGTAGCTTGTAACCGTAGCTACGCTAATCTAACTCAAGACGCACTGACAGCTTTTCTTCCTCTGACCTGCGCATTACATCTGTGGCTTTTCTTTTCACGCTCTTCCCTCCCGTCTGATCAGCCATAACACGTTCACATGGCTGCCTCAGCCCGGCCATATGTGTCCGTTCCACACACGTCTCCTCTCTCTCTTTCTGTGCAACATGCTCTAAACCACGCTGATCAGTTGTATCGCCCATCTCTGCCTTTTAAATGGTATGTTCTCTGTGTGGTTGTCCGTGTCGTGCTGTCCTCCGCTGAACGACGGAATCGTTTTGTCTTTTCAGGAGAGAGAGAGGAGAAGACAGCACGTTATGCTAATGAAAGCCGTGGAGGCGAGGAAAAAAGCTGAGGTGCGCAAAACTAACTACATAAATAAAGACACGCCGTCCTTCAGCACCCTCACCTCCCTCTGCACCTCAATGCGGCCTCGCATGTCCCGTTATGCCAAATAATTGAATGTAGTTTAATAAAGTCCCCCAAACATTACTCTGCAAAGGAAAAACAGTTTGCTTGTAGAACATAATACCCTAACGTCAAACACGCTTGATGTGCGTGTACTGTTAATACGCGGCTGTCCAGCTGGTGAGTAAAACCTCTGTTCTGCCCCCCAGGAGCGAGAACGCCTCAGGCAGGAGAAACGAGATGAGAAACGCCTCAACAAGGAGCGGAAAATGGAGCTCCGGAGGCTGGAGCTGGAGATGATCCGGGAGATGAAGAAGCCCAACGAGGACATGTGTCTGACAGATCACAAGGTAACCGGAATGGATTTGAAAGAGCAACAGAGGAAAGCTCAGGGTTGCCTTATTATCAACTTTAAAGGGACAGTACACCCAAAAATGACAAACCCGTTGTCGTTTACTCAAGTTGATCTAAACGTGAATTTTATTCCTGTGTGGAACACTAAAAGTTATTAATAAGGGTAAGAAAATGATATAATTTGTATTTATTTTAATATTCTCTTTAATATTTCATAAAACCTTTATAAACCTATATAAACTTCTGTAGAAGTTTTTTTTAATCGGTGTTTAATTTATTAATAAATAAGAAATTAAGTGAAAGCTCATCCAATAAAAATCCCCAATGTATGATGTCATAAACAGAACCTTAGACAAGCGCTACAGTGCGAATTCATTTAAGACTTGATACTTCCACCTAGTGGCAGACAGGCAGCAGAATCACA
>JAZGTJ010019116.1:0-11071 GCA_036877575.1 Botia almorhae | reverse complement strand
GGTTATTTTTACCGCTGTGTGTGTGTGTGTGTGTGTGTGTGTATGCGCTCATGTGGTTACAACCCAGCTAACAATTTTAGTTTGTAAGAACGTTTCCCTAATGTTTTCATTAAGTAACAAAAACATTAAAAATGTTTTTAGCAACGTTCTAGGAACTTTCATAATTTTTCATAAACTGTCATAATAAACTGTCCAGAATTTTAGACATATAAATGTGATGGCTTGGTTATAAGAACGTTATTCAAACTTTTTGTAATACTGTAACATTTTTAAAATGTTTTATTAACTACTGAAGGATAACATTTTTATTGGTATAATATATATGTGTGTGTGTAATCTATTAACATTACTGCTTAATGTTTTTGATAACTTTGAAAGAACATTTGAGTTATGTTGTTTAACTAGCTGTTTATAAAAACAATAGAAGTCTGTGGAATTGTCCCCATTTAGATAGATAAGTAAACGTGTGTGTGTGTGTGTGTGTGTGTGTGTGGTTACTAGTAAGTATCTCTGTTTGCCGCTGCCATCTGTCTGATAAGCGGCAAGAAATTTCAGCAGCAACCAAAACACACAGACGCACGTTTACACAAGCGCACCGCAGTCGAACACTAACCGCAGTCTCTAACAGAATGCACGAGAGGAATGCTGGGATACCGTGTGTCAGTATCCACAGACACAGAGAGAAGAAAAAATCAGCTATTGGCACTGCTGGCACCACAGACTCACGAGTGTCTGTCCAAAATAAACCACAGCAAACTGTGAGCTGCCCACAAATATCTGATGGAGACTTAACATTGACATTCAACTACTTAGATGAGGAGAAGTACATAAATAAATGTTAGTGAAATATCGAATGAAATAAGACCCGGGCTAACGTGGAACGTTCTCAAAACGTTTGCTAATGTTCTTAAAAAGTTCTATTGTGGTTATCAAAACGTTCTTGCAGTAACGTTAGTAGAATGATTTTTTTAACATTATAAATATATATATAAACAAGCAATAACTTCTATACTGAACTTGAAAAAAACTAAAAACTGGACGTTTTAAATGTTTCTAGAACATTCAAAAATAACATTTTTAACATTTTTGTTCCTTAATAGAAATGTCAGGGGATCATTCTTACAGCCCAGAATTATTAGCTGGGACATTTCGGTTCTAACTTCATCTTTAAAGAACCGTAGGAATGTGAAGCATTTCGTCTGATCCCTGAAAGAACCTTTTTTCTGTTTAAATGCTGTGAACTTTGTATGTTTTAGCATTATAAAAATTGCGCACTGCCCCTTTAAAATTTCAGGGCGTAAAAATCTTAAAATCCCAAAGTGAATGAAACAGTTGAAGTCAATTTATTTTATTTTTGACATAAAATATAGACACTGTCTTTGATGTCTGACATATTCGTTATTCCCTGTATGACATCTGTTGTATCAATTGTCTGTCCTAATACAATCCAGTCTGTGATGGCGCAGACTGACACACTGTACTCCCCCCCCACCCTCCTGCTGTTTGGAGTGTCTCCTCTTGTAAATAAAGTGTAAGTATGATCATGGCTGAACTCTCGTGTCGGCACACACACACACATATCCGTCGTGGCTCTAGACTGAATGGATTTATGAACGCCTGGGGCTCTGTTCACTCATAAATTCATTGAATGAGAGAGGTAAAGGGCGAGAGACAGATGTGAAGAGAGAGAGAGAGCGCCGGTTTGTTTGCTGTGCGGATAAATATACACATTACCGCTGATTATGAAATACATCCCGCAAATTCAAAGCATCTGCTGCGATGACAGTATTGCTGAAGAGGAAAATTAAAATCAGGAAGAATGGTTGTGATTCATTCATTGATTCACTACACGACACATGAGTTACCCAGAAGTGGATGTAACGCTTATGTGATGGCTCATGTATAGATATAGAGATATATACGTATATATATATATGTGTAACATATAGAGAAATAGCTCTTCTGTCATTATCTGAAAAACATGCATTAAATAAGGGTGCTGTTCTCCTCTTGAGGAATGTGAGTGGAGTTTCATGATCTATGACATAAGAACAACCTAAATCTTTCACCTAAGGCCATGAAATCGATACAAATTGCCCGAAAACCAAGCATGAGTGTGACTATAATCGTCTTAGTTATGCTTGAGGTTAAACCGGAAAACAGGTTTCTAATATCTAGGTTAACAAGCAGCATGTCACCTCTCCGTCACCTGGATCATGTGACTGTTTTATGAGAGACAGGCTGGCCGAGCTTGTTATAGCCCAGCTAATAATTTTTGGTTGTTAGAATGTTTCCCTAACATTTCCGTTAAGTAACAAAAACAATAAAAATGTTATATGGACAGTTCTAGGAACATTTTTGCTTGGTTATAAGAATGTTGTTTAAACATTTTTAAAATTTTCATGTTTATAAAATGTTCCATTAACAACATAAGAATAACTTTTTTTATAAAACATTGTACTAACAAGAACGTTTTTGATAATTTGGCAAACGTTCTGAGAACGTTCCCTGTTAGCTGGGAATGTCAGAAAAGGGCTGATGGCTTCACTTGAGTCCATTTCAGTGACCTCATTGTTTAGTTTCCTGTTTTGACAGGATCTTCTGTGTCAGGACTGACCTTTATAGACACACAGGGCCTATGGACACCTTAAACATCAACAAACAACAAATGAACAAACAGTCCAGTACAATGAACTCATTTTTTACTATTTTTAAAAGCCTGTCAGCAGCTGGAGGCCTTCAGCTCATGTGAGACAGTCACATGAAGAAACAAAAGAAATGTTTTTTATGCTATAAATTATTTGTCACATCATAGACAGAGCAAGAAAATTCAGAATTATCCTATTTTGTTTGATTACATATCAGGAAGGAAATCTGGACATTTTTAACACTTAAAAACATTATTGGAATGACGTAGGCTAGATTGTAGAGGCTAGACTTGTAGGCTCTTATGATCAAATGTTGACCTCTCTCTTATTTGTAAGTCACTTGGACAGAAGCATCTGCTAAATGAATAAAATGTAAATGTAATGTCAAATGAAGGACTGAAAGCCGTATTAAAGCTACAACTTCTTTTGGTTAAATATGAACAAAAACAAGTAACTGAGCAAGTACTTAACAGATCCGTTTTTGAAATGGTCCTCATACCCAATGGTCTCCATTCCCCATGGTAAGTTTATAATAATGATTCATAATCTGGAGCTGTCGAATTTGACTTCATTTGACGTCTGTTAAGTAACCTGCAATTTTATGTTTCAAACAGAGAGGGCGCCAGAGAGGCGACAGTTACATATTGCTGATTTAAATTGGCGCTAAATACAGAGAAAAAAAATGCAGCTTAAGCGTTTGAACTGCAGCGTTGTGTGAATGAATGAACGCTGTATTAGACTAAACGCGGTATGTACGAACGTATGTCGGTATATTGTGCTGCTGTGACCTCAATATGTGCGCAGTCATGAGCTTTACTGACGCGGTGATGTGGAAGAGAGAATGTGAAGCTGGCAGCAGCCGTTGACTTCTTATCAATCCCACAGACAGAGAAAACTGTTCCCAGCTTTAAACGTGTCAGCACTAGACTGCATAAATAGCTGCTTCTAATTCACACTTAAAGTGGCCCGTTGGTTACCATGACAATAAAATGACCTTCATGCAGTATGATGGACTGTCATGGTACCTGAAAAGGCATGACGGACAAGTGGCAGGTAAATAACTTAACAAAAAGAGCAAAAGAAGATTAGTTGCTTAGTAACTAATCTTCTTAGTAGTATTAGATTAGTAGTATTGTATTACATTTATGATCATATAAGGGCATGACATCATGTGATACTGTGAATTAACATCCATCTTTGAACCGTCTGTCTGGACTCACATACTGTATATGAAATGCAGTCACACAAAGTATTTCAATGAATATAGCATACATTATGTTTATTAATATTAAAACCGTGCAACATGTACTATGTTTAAATAACACCATTATATCAAACAGATATTTTATTTCATAAAATAACAGTTTTGAACAAAACTCTTAATATTAGGAATGTGTATAAAAACGTGTGCACACATCTGTGTCACATCATGGTTTGGGAAGCGATTGGGCATGAACAGATAACAATACACAGAGAAAAAACATTTTGGGAGAAAGAAATGGGAATGAGATCAGATAACCACTTGAGTTTATCTTTTAATCATCTTTTAATCATCATTTATACATACTATTAAACTCGAAGGAAACGTTCACCCAAAAATCAACACGCTTAATATTTGCTCACCATCACAGAGTTCCAAACCTGTTTGAAATTCTTCAGTACAAATAGTAAAGATTTGAAGAATTTCCCGGCCATTTTTGTTCATATAATGAAAGTAAATGGACTGCGGCTGTTCATTTTTGGGTGAACTATCCCATTTATACAGGACCCTGTTTGAGGAAATGTCCCGTGCTGAGCGTGTACAAACCTCCATTAAATCCACTATTTTGGATAGGAAATGTCCCCGCAGCTGTTAATGTAACGCTGGAGATTTTGTTTTGAATCGTCAGCAAACCAGGCGTTGTTTTGAGAACAAAGCACATTCATTTTTAATGTGTTAATGGCAGAGTTACTGCGCGTGCCACACGAGTGAAGTTTGTACTGTGCGGTAAAAGAGCGCGTCAGCACTTATTATTGATCGTCTCACCTTATGGCAAATAACTTCATTAACCCGACTCGCATCGATTCTTTACGGTGTGACACTACATTAAAACGCTTTGTCTCCCCGAGGACAGGTGTCGAAGAAAACATCGTAACGTCTTGTAATGATCGGCGCAGTGCAGGACAATTTAATGAAAGTTCCTTTGGGTGTGGAGATGTTCTGTAATGATATTAATTGCTCTGGGTTGTAAACAGCGTGTCGGAAATGATCTTTGTAAGGGTAATTTGCGTCTCTTTTATTGCTGTGAGAGCACGAGTCACGCTGCAGCTCCAGGAGAAAATCTTTCAGCGGGGGAATAAGGCTGTGTTTAGTTAAACTGCGGGCATAATTGTTGTCCTTACTTCTGCTGGGTTTGTTTTTCACAAAAGCTTTCGGAGAGATTGGAGAGACCTTTTATTCAGGTGCTGTTGTTGCCGACGCTTAATTAAGCGGATAAAACTCCCCTGCGGATGTTCATTTAGAAGCAATAAAGAAAAACTTTCTTTGGTAAAGTGTTATGATTAGAAACTGCCACTTTGCTGCTTTCATCTGTTTTTTTTTACTTAAATGACTTTTAAGTAATGGCTGTGGTTGTGTCTTGTGACATTTCCCCGTCGTTTTACAAAAAGTTACAGAAAGTCACACAGGTTTAATTCTAGTTTACTTTAAGAAGTACCTCGTGTGCATTTACATTTATGTATTTTCTCCAAAGTGACTTACAGAGCTTGTACATTTTATCAGCATATGTGTTACCTCAGAATCGAACCCACAACCTTTGCGCTGCTAACGCAACCAACGCAACCTAACCCTGTAGTAGTTACAGAGCTACAAGGAAACTTGGACCTTGAGAACCTTGTACAGTTCTCAACACTGGCAGTTGAGCACATGAAAAACTGTCATTTTGTCTGATCAACCATCATTTGTACCGTTGACTTTTGTACTGTTCTGTTTGGCAGATGAATAACTGACATTTCAGTGGGTACAATAAGTAATAGATGGATTATGATTTGAATTTGATAGAGTTTGGCACGCAGTTACCACAACTGTGGTCAAAAACCATATCGTTCATATGTTTGATATACCTACTCTGAGAGGCCACTAATACACTAAGCAGCTACTGTATGGAAA
The DNA here is from genome assembly GCA_036877575.1 of Botia almorhae. Lineage (NCBI taxonomy): Eukaryota > Metazoa > Chordata > Actinopteri > Cypriniformes > Botiidae > Botia > Botia almorhae. Next base: position 5,275 of record JAZGTJ010019116.1, on the reverse strand, counting down.
CTCCTGCTTTGTGTAACTCAATCCTCCTGCCATGGACTTTGTGTTGAAATGGACCATTCCATCACTTGCTGTGGTCTGAAAGCCACGGGCTGCTTTCCAGCATTGTTAAAGTCAAGCTGTCAAAATAAAGATGGCTGCATACTCGGCTAACAGCGAATGTTCTCAGAATGTTGGATAACGTTCTTCAAAAGTTCTCTCAAAGTTATCAAAAACATTCTTGCAGTAATGTCAGCGGAACATTTCTTTATTTATTAACATATTCTTTATTTATTCTTGTATATCAAAGGAAAAATGGTATTCTTATGTCTAAAAACCGGGTGTTTTGAATGTTGCTGAAACATTTAAAATAACCCTTTCAACGCTTTTTTATTTAATAACAATAGAAACAATAGAAAAATTTTCTTACCACCTAAAATTGTTAGCTGGGTAGCCTCTCTAGTTTCTCAATTTTGAGATTTCTGAGCAACTACAGGGTCAAATGATCCAGTTTGTGTGTACATGCACACACACACACACACACAAGCTCCAAGCCTGTAAACAACAATATATATCAGCACCAGAAGCAGTTTGCTATTCATTTAGACAGAATCTCCGGTCTGAGTCTCATCTCATGGTTTGTTAGATGTGCCACATGTACAGCCCTTGATGCAAATGACAGCTTACTCTCTAGTGGCCTTACAACCCCAACTCCGCAATTTCATTTAAGGGCATTTCCCAATTACTTAAAAGACTCTGACAGCAGAGTGTTTTATTTGACTTGAAAATATTACGAAGATATGCAAGAAGGCAACGTTTCAACGTCTCCGAACAACAAGGCAGCCAAAATATGCTGAAATATGATTTCCTACAGATGTGCAGTGCCTACAATGGCTCTTTCTGTAAATTCAGAATCGTTGGTACTTGGGTTACAATAATCACTGATAAAAGCCGCTGTGGTAGTTTGTTGAGGAATTTGTTGTTACATACTGTACTTGCTTTGCCAAGTGAAGTGATGGGTTGTGAATAGCTTGTGTTTTAGCTGTGGTTAAATGCTGGGCTTAACCTGACTTAGCCTGAGCTAACAGGGAACGTTCTCAGAACATTGGCAACAACATTCTCTAAATGTTCTGTCAAGTTTTTCAAAAACGTTCTTGCAGTGACATTAGTAGAATGTATTTTTAATGTTATATGTCGCACTATTAAAACCATATTCTTAATTTGTACGTGGAAATGTTTTAAAAACGTTACAGAATTTAAAAAAATGTTGAATAGCGTTATTAAAACCAAGCAATTATGTTAAAACAACGTCAAAAGTTACTAGAACTTTCAAAATAGCATTTTTGTTACATAATGGAAACATTAGGAAAATATTCTCACAACTTAAAATTGTTAGCTGGGTGCATAATAATTTGTGCTATGTATCCATAATTTACATAATGCATACAAGTCCTTTAGTGTACCCATGTGGAAATCCAATTCTTTAAACTACCTGCAGTCAGTACAGAATCTTTCTCACCTGTCGTGCATTATGACTGTACTGTACAAGTTGATCTCCTATAAACCTCAACTGCAACATTAAGTTCTCACTTTCACGAAGGCTGAAAGTATGTTGAGGTATGACACCGAGCCCTGATACGTCTATGCTTCTGTTTACACTCTTAACCGGCTGACCCAATGCGGTTAGCTGTCATTACATACTGTACACGGATAGCATAACTACCTGTATCAGATTTTGGCATTATACTTAAAAAAACTTTCCAAATGTCCTTATTGTATCCCACTTTAATTTCTTGGTTTTTGGTAATTGGTTAAGCAGTTTTTAGTCATTATACGCCGTCGCACATTGTTACACGTTGCAGCAAATTGCAGAAACCTCGATGAATGGGGCCGAGATGTGGAGATCAGCCAAGCTAGAGGCAGCTTTCCCTACACTTGCTGCAGGCCACTACGAAACGATGCCCTGGCTGCAGGCCACTACGAAATACAGTCCGTATCAAACACGTCATTTATTTTATTTCCTCACTCCAAAATCAACAGCGTATACTGCAGCAATGGTCAGCTATACACGTTAATATCAATGCCATTACAATTTCTAATATGAGAAACAAAAATATCTGAGACGTGTCTAAATTAAGTCTTAAGATGAAACCGCTTTGACACCAAGCTGACACCCATAAGATGTGAATGAGTGGTGAGAGGCATCCAAAAGTATATTGGCTGTGACAACCATGCGTGTGTCTTTTCCACAAAGCTTTTGTTAAATGTAGGAGCAGATAAAATCAGAAGCATTCCAGCTCAACGGTGCAGTACAGCTAAAGAGATCTATTACATTGGTTTCTGCATGTGTAGACAGTGTTGATAAGTCAAACTGGATACTATGGAAAACGTGACTGCTGTTTGGCCAGGATGTTCTGTTTTTATCTGTAGTAAGGTGGATACGTTGTGGTTGCTTACTGTGGCTAGTCTTAGTAAAGTTCAAGAATTGGTTTTAGGAACGTTATTCAAACATTTTTAATTATGTTTTTAATTAATTTCATTTGTTTTCAAACAACGCTCTACTAACAACTTAGGAATTACGTTTTTATGATATATATACAATATATAATATTAAAAAAACATTCTGCTAACTTTGTACATGCAGTGAGCACATATTAGCCAAGATCTTGGGCTAAACATGCTTGTGATTAGCAAGTACATTTGGGATAGCGTTTAGGAAGTTTAATTGGCATATAAATAATGTTAAACATGATGTTGAGGAATGTTAATAAAAAACAGTTTATCATTTAAACTTCTGGTATAGTATCTTCATTTCTCTGTTGCCCTGTCAAAAACACAGAATCCACAAAATGTATCGGAGACTACATAGGTTAACTGTGCCCAGGTTCAAGGGCTAAACAGAAGGTGAAGGTATGTCCAAAGTAGGGGAACTACTTTGGCACACTAGAGAGCAGGCGTGATGGATAGTGCTGTAGTGTGCTCAGATTCAGGGTTAGGTTTTACTATTTGTGAAATAAGGTTTGCTTAGCTCTGTATGACTGCCAACAAGAAGAGTTAACTCGCGCTGTACGCTGTATTTACATGAAACTCAGCAAGCGCTGGAACTGAGCCCACCCAAATTAATAATATTTCAGCTCAAACAGTCCTTCGCCTGAGGCAGCGTAAGGGAATCTTTTGGGCACTCTGGGGTTGTAAGAGTTGCCATTATTTGGATTTTGTCCACAAGGAATTGAATTCCTGTGCATTGTTTTCTCTTTGTTTCTGTATTTTTTTTTTACAGATTGGCAAGTTTTTTCACAGTGTCCTCCGCCATCGAGTTTAATTGAAATGAATGATGTAAACCAAACAATTCTTAGGAGAATACAAGCTCAGAAACAGCAGTTTCTTTCTGTTCTTTTAAACCAGGTGAAAGATGTTAATCATGTAAATAAGCATTACAGATCATGCAGTTTAGCATTTGGACGTGGATGTTTTTTCCTTGAGGACAGCATTGCATTATAAAGCACAAAATTCTATTAGATGACTCCCAAGTTGGAGATCTTTGGGTGGGTCTTGCCTGCGTTCACTGTAACATATTTTATGCACCAAAGGTCTCATTTATAGGAGCATTGGAAGCCATGTTTTTTTCGAGTAATGTCAAACACATTTCCTTGGGTATTACTCACCGGTCTAGCTTCTGTATTTTATACAGCTCAATAGTTTTCCTACCCACTGTGAAAACTCCATTCAGAAATGGCCTGAAGACTTTTTCCGAGCAGCAATCTGTGTAATTATATTTGAAAAATGTGACCTATAGAGATGGTAAATCAATGGCGAGTCCGTCCACTGAAAATAAGGCAGGAAAAGGAAAGTATATCCCTCTGTTTGTGTGCGTGGGCGTGTTTATGGCCGCATGAGATCTCATGGGGAGAGTTTGGAAGCTTTGTTACTGAAAAACTATTTCAGTGCAGCAATTTACAAATAAATTACCCAGAGGGAAATCTGTTTTCTTTAGGAATGATGGAACTTTTAAGGAAAACAGATTTTTAGAAACCAGTGTGAACGAAACCTTGACAAATATCTGTATGAAAAACATCTGCAGCCAGACGGCTTCAGTCTTTGCTTGGAATGGCGGGTGGTTTGGGTTACGCTGGTCCATATGGACTGCCGCGGGGTCACAGAGGTTGCTGCCCACACCTTTAGGGTTAGTTATCTGAGCTGGCCGCATGCTGTTTGTGTCCGCCAGGTTACAATGGCTCACTCACTGGGTCATTCTGAGAAGTGTGAGCCATTAGTGCCCCGGGGTCAAAGGTCAGAGTTCCAGGAATGTGCAGGTGGCGGCAGCACCAACTGAACATTTAATCAAAGAATAACGAACATTTAGCATCATAAATGGTAATGGATTTAAACTGTAAATTAGATTTGTATAAATGTAAATTGTAGATGTAGATGATTACATGACGCATACATACATTTAAAGGCAGGCAAGGCGAGGTTTTCAGAAACATTGTTTTGTTATGGTTAAAAGTCTCTTCACATCCTCAAAGGAATCACCAATGAAAGTGATTTAAATATATTTATGTATATATTTATCTTCTATGGATGGCGCAGTAGCATAAAATGCATTGACAGGATGTTCTACTTGTCTGTCAAGCGATGTATTTGCATACCTCCGTGCACCGGATTCATGTGTTAGAGGAGTCGTGACTTTGGAGAGACCTCTGAACAGCGGGCGAGATCTTATGCTTTTAAAGCTAGCTTGCCATTGCTGAAAATGCCTCATGTTTAAAATTCACCTTTAAAAAATGAAAGTCCTGCTCAGTGCAGCTTACAAATCTTGTTTGGATCATTTGTGGTATTTAAATGTCTTCGTCAAAAATATTACTATCTAAAATCCTTTATCAGGCTACGAGTTCAGGCTACGTGTTGGACTTTTCCCATTTTTCCATTGTGTTTACTGTGCCCTCACACCTGCCCGAGACCACCCACGTGCGCAACCGTGTTTATTTGTGTATCGCGTCAGCAATGCGTACTGCCAAACAGAAGAACAGTCCAAAGAAACTGATTGTTAATTGTTTAGATGTTAACCTAGATGCTAGATGTAGATGAAGTGTATCAAATGCACGTTGATGTCAGTTGGCAATTATCAGTAGCTCGCACTGTCGAGCAAACCTTCACAAGTCACCTCAGGTCAGTGTTAAATGGAAAGATTCAGCAGACTGTTGTTTTCCTTCTCAACATGATAGCTATTGATTTTGAGCTTGTAATAAACAACCTGCATGTTCTGTCTCCCGATGCACAGACCATTTAACAGGCCCCT
>JAZGTJ010019115.1:0-11071 GCA_036877575.1 Botia almorhae | reverse complement strand
AAAAGTATCGAAAAAAGTATCGTTCGGAACCGGTATCGAATTCAGGGTATCGGTATCGGAATCGGTATCGAAAATTTTGGAACGATACCCAGCCCTAGTTGTAAGTAATACACCCTTAAAATCTTGCCAATAGTTATTACAGTATTTCAGAGGAATTTCTTTAAAAGGGATTAGCAAACAGGACACTTCACCCAAATTGAAATTTCTGTCATCGTTTACTCACTCACATGTCATTGCAAAACTGTATCCTTCCATTTTGTAACACAAAGGAGATCATTTGATAAATATCCTGTTGGATGAATTCAGTGCAATAGCAGTACATAGTGACTCACTTTACATTACACTTTACATCTAATAAAGCACCTAAATGTGTCAGCAAAAAGTATGTCCGGCTTACTGATAATTTTCTAATTGTTTTAGCAGTTTTGGGGAAAATGACTTGATATTTACAGAGATTTACAGTAAAAATGATGCCATGGCTCTCCTGTGTAATTTGATGAGAGCACTTGAACTCATTGTGGCCTCTGCCATGCTGAGAAAATTCACAATGTAAGTTGTAAACAGCAGGTTTTGGAACTTTATCAGGGTGAGAAAATTATGACAGAAATTGTGTTTGGTAAAATAATCATTTCATGGAATAAAGATTATGGAAATAACAGTGTATAATTATAGAGCTGAGAAAATCACGTGTTGTTAAAAGTTTTTAGTTGACTTTAGTCTCTGAGACTAAATCAAAATGTTAAGCAAAAGTCCTTTTTTAAAGTGGGAGCTGGTGGTGTTTTAGGAGGGGAGTGCTTCCCAGTGTCCCCTGTGCTTCAGTGCAAACTTACATTCATCTGTGATTTGCCTTTTCTGTTATGGAATATCTGATAAACAGAAGTCCTACCCTGCATTTTTCTCATTAAATATCCTGTTTCACCCAGAAGTGTCACATTACAAAAGTAGAATGCCATTTTAACAGTTACATTATGTAATATTACCAAAATAGCCCAGACAAAGCATGTTTATTTTTATTATTCATTATCACTGACAGGATCATTAACGCAGCTATGTGTGTTTGTTTGTTGCAGGATAATTGCATGTCAAGGTTTGCCATTGATAAGTGGGCAGAACTGTGACCCATATGCCACAGTAACGCTTGTGGGACCCGCCAGGTGGGTTTACACATGTTTGAAGACATAGGCAACGTGTTCTAGAGTTCTTAAGGGTTTGAAAAGAACACACATTGAAACAGTCATAATGAATTGTTGTGATCTGAATCAGTCAGTTATCATAGGACAGTTTCCGATTTAGTCTTAGATCTGGGCTGAAATGAGTACAGAACATCCGCTCTAATTCAATAATAACATCCTCTCTGTCTGTCTGTCTGTCTCTCTCTCAGGTCTGATCAGAAAAAAACTAAAGTGAAAAAGAAAACCAGTGACCCTCTGTTTGAAGAGATATTTCACTTTGAGGTACAGCCTCAATATTTATTTCATTACTTTATATATGAATAATTAAATCCATTTTTGTAGTTTTGTAGGGTTATTTTAAAGAAATATCTGAAATATCTGACCTAAGAGATTTTCTCATTCATTTTTGCTCATATTTGTTATATCCATGAAGTCATAATTGTGAAAGTTTCTGCAGGTTTCAAGGTTGAGCAGTTACAAGGGTAGATCCCATTTCCAAGTGGAAGAGGAGGACATAGAAAAACTAGAGATTAAGTGAGTTCTTATATTCTCTCTTTACTTGTCTCCTTTTGCAGTGTTTTTATGCATAATCTTTATTGTTTTTTGTTTTTGAACTTTTTGTTTTAATTTGTTATTTGTTTTTCCAAAATCATTTTTACAAACTGCACTATATATATTAGCTATTGTAAATTATTATGGTTATCATGGATAATTGTTTAATTGATTGGATGTGTGTTCTGTCATATATGTTTTTGACAAACGTGGCACTGGTCAGATTTGATGCATATGTGCCACTTTGAATTGCACCATATAACCCTCTACAGAAGGTGTCAGGTGAGTGTAGGAGAAACCAACAGGGAGCACATTAGATTATGACACTGTGTGTTTTTGTGTATGCGTGTATATAGGTTTGGTGTGCTGTTTTTGTTTGTGGGCATGTTTGGCTTAAGAGAAAGCTTCATCCAGTAAAGTGAAAAGAAAAATGACAAACCCACTTCAGTGCAACTGCATCTGTGTTCTGTGTGCTGAATTTAAGATTCAGTTTGACTGAAAATTGGAGAAGTTGAGGTGTGTGATTCATATGGGCGTTTAAGCATATACAGTGTGTGTGTTTGTCTGTGTAAATGTACATTTAGCTAATGCATGCTTCCTCGTAACTCTCCTGCAGGGTGGAACTGTGGAATAATGGTAACTTGGCACAAGACGTGTTCCTAGGAGAGACACGAGTATCTGTGAAAATCCTGAGAAATGACCATGTTCACAGAGCCTGGTGAGAAACACACAGACACACAGACTCACAATTAGTGCTCAATAAAAGAATATTCACTATCTATTTATAATTTTGCTGGATACACAATTAGGCAACACTGGATCACAATTTTTTTTAATACTGTTAGTTCTATCAAACTGTTATACTCTCTGATTCATTATACTGATTTATTCAATATGCAGTAGGGCCATGACATGAGGAATTAAATTTCCCTTGGTCTGTTGACATATAAAAGGTCTTGATATCATTATTACACCCTGCAAATTTCATAGCTCAACCTCCTTATCAATAACGAATCATTCTCCAGAATTAAACAAATACGAAATGACTGGATAAGTACTCTATCTAGTCTCACTAGGTAGATTCATTTTCATATGACCTGCACCAACATCTACTTTTACATCATCACATTGTTGACGGTAGTTCAGTCACAGAGAAGCAGAAGGAGTTCTCGCATGACCGAACAAGATCACAGCAACATCCTCTTTGACTAATTCGCTTCTGCATCATGCAACAGTTTGAAGAGAATACTGAGTGAATCTGATGGCCTTGTTACACTCACAATACGTCTGTGATAGCACTGTGATGCATGGAGCCAGAAGAGGGTTCAGAGCATGTATATTTTAAGACATAAGTCTATACTGAATGCTGTTAAAAGGCAGATAACAAAAGTGCACTGCAGGTGGCCATGCCCACACTTCCATATGGTACAGCACCTGATCTCAGTGTGTGATTTCTGTCAGCTGTAGTGCCTGCAGCCAGTAAGCTGACTGAAGTAAATTGATGAACAGATGAGGAAGGGAGATAACAGCCAATCACAGGTCTCCATCGCCCTTATCTGCCCAATCAGGCGAGAGAACACTGCCTGTCTGACGTCAGACCTTTAATGAAGATACTTCAGAATTGCTTTACTGACACAGAGGTCTAATCACACTACACTAGAGAAACCATGCAGTAAGGTGATGGCGACTTTCTTGTTGCAACTCTATCTTTTAATACAGTTTTCAGCTTATCAACTGTTAAGCTTTTCAGCTTAACAGTTTAGGTTTATCATCAATAGTCTCTCAGAGAAGGGTCTGTGAGATCGTGGGTGTTTGGGCAGATCACTTGTGTCCTAGGACTGCTGATCATAGCGTCCTAACAGTAGTGTTGTGTAAACACTCTATGTGCGTGCATTTGTGTGTGTATGTAAAAGACTGAAAGGGAACTGGTTGATACTGATCTGCATGTTTTGAATGAGGGCAGTGAGTTTACTGCGTGGGTGAGCTTTTGTATGAGCCTAGCATAAAACCAGCACACACACACACATACGCTGATGCTCGCAAACACAATCTTGACACATTAATTTCTGTACTAGGTACTGTAAGCATCGCAGTTGGCAATTTGTTTAGAATTTATGGGAATTAAGGGTCTCTCACCAAACAAAACTTAACTAAATACTTAGTAAAAATTAACAAACCATATTTTCAGTTTTTCACTAAATTAGGAAGAATATGTAACAATTTATAATTTAACATATTCTAAATTATATTATATTCATATAATTTATAATTTACAATACATAGTAATAGACAGCAATATTCCCCAACATAAATTTTTAGCAAAATATTAAAATATGAAGAAAGTCACACAGAAACTTGAGTGAAAATTACTAATGTTTGAAATAGAGTCATTTCTATTTGATTGATTTAAAAAGTTTTGAACTGATTCACAGAAAAAACAATTAGCTCTGTTTTTGCTGCGTACACAAATTTTTTTTTAAACTAGATTAATGACACAGTATACACTGATGAGTGAAAAAATGGCATTAAAATCATATTCACAATGTTGCCTAATTTTCATTTTATCAACAAAATTATCACTAATATATTGTGATATATATTTATATACTAATATAATAATATATATATTTCATATATTGCTCAGCCCTAATAATCAGCTTATCTACTGATTAAGCCATATGGTACTACAGTATGTCAACAGAAATATGTGACATTTCCTTTGCATTTTGTTTCATAGGTACTTACTGCAGCCTAAAGGAAACGGTACCAAGTCTAAACCAGATGATCTGGGTTCTTTACGTCTAAATATAACGTACACAGAAGATAATGTCCTGCCCTCTGCCTGCTACACTGCCTTCCGCAACCTAATGCTCAAATCCCCAGATGTCATGGTACAATAGCACTGGAGCACCTTGCATCTTAACCCTTACAATTATGTTTAACGTTCACATTGTTCTTTATTTTATGAACATGTTCTCACCTGTACCCTGTGTCCATTTCTTAAATTTTCTTTTGTGTTTCTGTTTCTAGCCGATCTCAGCATCAGCAGCTCATGTTTTGGGAGATGTTTGCAGAGACAGTGTGGGGTATGAAGCACTGCTTCCTGTGGTCAGACTGCTGCTTCATCACAACAGACTACTGCCCTTCCTCACTTCCGTAGTGGCTCTGGAGCTGGAGAATACACAGTTGAGTAACACATGCTTTGTGTTACTTACATTCACAAAACTACTTCTTACGTTCGCAAAACTACTTCTATTCCTGCACTTTACTGTATTATATAACTGTTTTCCTTATTTAAATGATGCACTGGAAGCTCCTGTTACCAAGACAAATTCCTTGTGTGTGTAAACATACTTGCCAATAAAGCTCTTTCTGTTCTATTCTAGATGGGAAATATTACAGTCCTTTGTTGTTATAAACAATGCTAACTACTGATGTTTGCCTAAACATGTATATACGTACGGTTTGTTTTAAAACTTCTGTGTGCTATTACTTGTTAGGTAATCAGATTGTAGATTTTGACATGCAAGTGATAAAACAGAGAAACAAAATTTTATAGATTTACATTGAAGGTGGATTAAAACTTAAATACCATAGAATATCATAGAAACTTCATAGAAACATAGAAAATATCATAGAGTCAGCTCTTTTGGACCACTAAGAAACACTCTATTAAGTGTCCTGACATCAACTCACAACACCATAGCATCGTGACTCTGGGTTTTGCATGAAAATGTAAAATGTAGTTAGAGTTGTTATACTTACTAAACCAAACACTAAAAAGTACCTTATTCATTTGAGGGTATCTAAAAAGAATGCTTTGTCATACCTAATACCTATAGGTAATGCTAAGGGCACACTACACAACTCTATTTCATGGCTTAGCGCACCTAACATAACTCAGTCTCTTGGTACAGGTGATCACACTACATGTTAACTGATTGGTGTTTCAGTTACAAGATCATGTATTCTCTGTTCTGTGCAGAGAGGCCAACACCATATTCAGAGGGAATTCTCTGGCAACCCGCTGTATAGACGACATGATGAAGATTGTCGGCCGCAGTTACCTGACTGTCACTATCAAACCTGTTCTCAATGAGGTACTGAATGATTTCTTCAGCTCAGATACTTTTGACCATAACTGAAAATATTTGTAAATATACATGCTGACAGTGGCGTGCACAGAGGTGTGTTTACAACTTGCAGTATGTGTGTTAACTACTCACCGGTATGGGGTTAAATGCAGAGGTCACATTTTAAGTATGGGTTACCATATATTGAGAAATACACAATTTTCCAATCCCTGAGGTCTGTGCACGCCACTGCATGCTGATTTGTGACTTTACATTTGTTTCAATAGTTAATATTAATTCATTTTTAAATCAGATCTTTGAATCAAATAAAACCTGTGAGATCGACCCTATTAAATTAAAAGAGGGCGACAACGTGGAGGTCAATAAGGTAAGATGCCTGCTTTTGTAATTATTCAATTTTTGTCCATTATTTTAATGTATTAGGTGCTGTTAATTTCACAATACTTCTACTTCTATCCTCTTTGGAGATGCTGATTTCAACAGAAACTAATTTAGACTCCTTTAGTTTGTAAACAAATAAAAATCATGCAATAATACACTTATTATGTGCAGATTAATTTGTGTTCTCAGGAGAACCTTCAGGCTTACGTGCAGAAGGTTTTTACATCCATAACACAGTCTAGCTCCAGCTGTCCTCCCTTAATGTGTGACGTCTTCAGGTCACTCCGACAGCTTGCATCTAAACGCTTTCCAGGTAAGGCAACACACGCAAGCAAACAATTCTGCACTGTTATTTAATCTCTGTCACATACAGTGCCTTGCAAAAGTATTCATACCCTTTCTCACATTTTGTCACCTTACAACCACAAACTTAAATGTATTTTATTAAGATTTTATGTGATAGACCAACACAGAGTAGCACATAATTGTGAAGTGGAACGAAAATTCTATACATTTTTTAAAACTGTTAAGCAAATAAAAATCTGAAAAGTGTGGTGTGCATTTGTATTCAGCCCCATGTACTCTGATACCCCTAAATAAAATCCAGTGCAATCAATTGCCTTCAGAAGTGTTATAATTAGTTAACAGAGTCCACCTGTATGTAATTTAGTCTCAGTATAAATACACCTGTTCTGGGAAGGCCTCAGTGGTTTGTTAGCGAACACTAGTGAACAAACAGCATCATGAAGATCAAGGTACTCACAGGACAGGACAGGACAGGACAGGACAGGACAGGGATAATGTTGAGGAGAAGTTTAAAGCAGGGTTAGGTTATAAAAAAAAATATCCCAAGCTTTGAACATCTCAAGGAGCACTGTTCAATCCATTATCAAAAAATAGAACAAGTATGCCACAACTGCAAACCTACCAAGACATGGTCGTCCTAAACTGACAGACCAAGCAAGGAGAGCACTGGTCAGAGAAGCAGCCAAGAGGCCCATGGTCACTCTGGAGGAGTTGCAGAAATCCACAGCTCAGGTGGGAGAATCTGTCTTATTTGCTTACAATTTTGAAAACCATGTATAATTTTCGTTCCACTTTACAATTATGTGCTACTTTATGTTGGTCTATTACATAAAATCTTAATAAAAACATTTAGGTTTGTGATTGTAAGGTGACAATTTCCAGGGGTATGAATACTTTTGCAAGGCACTGTATGTCACATGTCCCCAAATGTTTTGGGGTTTAGTGGTACGGTTAACTCGCACAACTTTGTGCTACAGCTTAAGGAGAAGTGTAATATTATGTGCTATTTTCTCTCAGATAGATCAGTAAGTAACCACATAGCAACATCCTAGCAACCACTCAGAACAACAACAGCATAACAATCCTCTGGTGAACAACACCTTAGCAACATCTTAGCAGCATGCTTACTCAGAACAGCCTGCATAGCATCAAACTGCAAAGCATAGAAATGCCTTAGCAACCACCCACTCTGAAACACTCTAGCGACATAGCTGTAAGTTCTTCAAGAGCAAGCACCACTTCAAAAAATGTTAAACATTTTAATTAAAAGTCTGCTTTGGTGTTTAGCAAGTCTGCAAGGTGAAAATGACTCAAATTCACAGACGTTTTCCTGACTGAGACTGTATTTGTTGAACACCAGGAGGAGCCAGAGACCCAAACATGGCTAAAAGATTTTTGTCTCTCTCTCGTAGCTGATCCTCATGTGCAGTACTCAGCTGTCAGTAGTTTTATATTTCTAAGGTTTTTTGCGGTGGCTGTTCTCTCTCCACACACATTCCAGCTACGATCTCATCATCCTGTGAGTGTGAAACGTAAACACAACCATATTATAGCAAACCTAAAACATGTAAACTAACTGTAACAAACACGATTTACTTCCTGTATTTATGTGACTCATTCATTAATGCCAGGAAACATACATGTTGAGACAGTCATGTTTCCTGAAAATGCCAAAACACAAAAGTATAAGTATTCTAGAGAAAATGTTTGAAATATTGGTAAATGAATGACAATGAGGAAATGAACTCATGGGAAATCTTTCTCTTTGAATCTGTCTCAGGACCCTGAAATTTCCCGTACTCTAACTCTCATCTCTAAAACCATCCAGTCTTTGGGCAGCTGGGGCAGCCTTTCCAAGAACAAACTGGTACGTCAAATACATTCCACACCAAAATTTTGGTGTTTTCTGAAGCTTTTAACTGTATGGCTTTTTCATGGACCAAACCAGATTATGTAGTGCTTTTAACTTCCCGGTGGTGGTGGTGTTTTTTGATCTGACCTTTGGGATATTTTTCCAGTCTAGCTTTAAAGAAACCTATATGTACGATTTCTTCAAGTTATTTCAAGAAGACGAATGTATAGAAAAAGTTAAAAAGGTAAGAATTTCTAGCCAACCAGCTTAAGTTTTAAATTTAATTTTGTTTTATAGACTTACAATAGAAGTCAATGGGGCAAGGCATTAATAATACACACTGTAATATGTGGCTAGTGTGACAGGATTGTTTGCTAAATTTATGTAACTTTTTTTATAAAGACAAACTGCAGTAACTACACCATCACTAAAACAAATGTATAAAGTATATTGTAAATACACACTTGTGAATTTTGAAAAGTTCTGTTTTGTCTGAATATGAGAATAGTTGAGCATAGAGATGAGTTGAATTAGAGATGCTGGTTAGTTTTGACAATGTATACTTCATTTTGCCTTTGCAGAGATTTGCTGATTTGTTGATATAAAGCCAATAAACCAGCTGTTAAACTTTCATGTGATACACACAAAGATACCAGAAAGGGATGTGATGTAATCTTTCACAAAGAACAGTATATGTGGAGCAAATTTCACCCACAGGACACAGCAGAAACATAACTAAAGTTAACCCAGAACAACACAAATAACTTCTTAGCTGAATAACAAATCTTTGTATGGAAGAATTAATATAAGTGTGTAGCAAAAAAATCCAAGCATCGCATTTCTGCTTTCTGAAACCCCCTGGAATGCCTTGCCCCATAGACATTTATTATTATAAGTTAATGTAAATGCAATTTTTTTGTTTTGACAAACTGAGGGATAAAATAAAAAAAGGTCATCAGTGATAATCAACACCTTGCCTCAGATGCTATACATATAAGTTATGTTGTATTAAACCCAAAACATTTCTTTAAAACACTTAGTCATGTACATTCACAAGAAAGACCCTACAGAATATGCATGAATCTATAAACCAGACAATATTCTAATAGTCTAAGAGAAATCTCTGCATCAGTTTTTAGATGAAATCTCCTCTAAGGTGTGTAAGGAATCCAGCGGAGTGGAGGACTCATTTGTGTTGAAGGAGGGGTGAGTGAACGATGCCATAGTTCCCAGGACAGTTTTACAGGAAGCCTAACATTTAGTCATATCTAACATTTAGTCATATGCATATGATTTCTAACAGAGAAGTACATAAGCGGGCCCAGGGCAGAAATCGAATAGGAAAGAAGAACTTTAAGAAACGTTGGTTACGAGTGACCAATCAAGAGCTGTCCTATCACAAGCAGAAAGGTGAGCAATCTGTGAAGTCGAGTGTGCTCTGTAATCAAGAATTTTCTGTTTTTGCACAGTCCTCCAGTTCAGCTTTGTAGATTATGTAGAGTAAATACATCAAAAAACAACTCAAAATACACTTGTTTCGCAGACACCTGACCAATTCCTAATGCTTTAATTTTTTTTCTACAATAGCAAAAAAACCTTTTGTTCATGTCTCTAGTAACATAATACAACATCCATTTGTAAATGTAGCTTGTAGACTCGGCTTGTTGGTTCTTAGGACAAAATGTTTAATGCTCTCGTCGCTTGTAAGTCGCTTTGGATAAAAGCATATGCTAAATGAATAAATGTAAATCACTCAGCCCTGGGGGAACACTTCTGTTGATCAGCCAGTTATTATACCCATGGCATCAACTGCCCATGGCATATAACCATTTGATTAACTGACTTTGCCAGTATACTGGTGTGTTATGTTTTTTATATTAAATCAATGCTGTAACAGATCAAAACATGCATGTGTGACGGCAGCCAGCTGCAACATGCTGTCTGTACTGTCGAGACGATGAGCGTCACTGTCAGCTGCGTTCATCACATCGCTTTCTGCAGACCGCATCCCTGCAGCCAATTATAGGTGAACTAGAAAACTGCCAAACATTATTCTCGCAAGTAATCATTACCTTTAAGCATTGGAAGGCTGCATCTGTTTGCCTGTTTGTATAACAAGTCACAACATGACTTGTGTTATACATATCCTAGAGCTATTTACTATTGTCATATGCACATTAATTTCCTGCCAAGGGAGGTGGAGCTCCCCAATTAAGTCTGTTTTCTGTTTCTCTCACTTTTTCAAATACATGACCATCCTATGGAATCCTTTTAGGAATTCCAGTAAAGTTCACAAAGTTTTCAAGACATTGAAACTTGCATTTGTATAAAATAAAGCTGCTTTAAAACAATATGTATTGTAAAATGCAATATATGAAACTTGTTTTACTCTGCTAGGACAACTGTATGAACAGTAGGAGTAACCGACATCTGAAATGAAATCTGCCCCAAACAATATGGTTTTGTTCTTATAATTTACATTCATAAATACCTTCATACTGTAGCCACATCAATAATGTTTTGCTAAAAGCAAACGATTACGGCAGAAAGACACGGTACTGTACTGGAGTATATTATAAAAGACAGAGATGCACAAACCCGCCTAAAACCCTGAAGCTGAAAGACTAAGACTTGAAAGACTGAAAGACTTATCACATGCTTGTGAAATTTGTGAATATGTGCATGGGCCTATTTTAAGAGTCTAACGGATACGA
>JAZGTJ010019114.1:0-11071 GCA_036877575.1 Botia almorhae | reverse complement strand
TATACTCTGATAACCATATACTGTTATATACTGTCCATATACTGTCATTACCATATACTCTCATAACCATATACTCTGATAACCATATACTGTTATATACTGTCCATATACTGTCATTACCATATACTCTCATAACCATATACTGTTATATACTGTCCATATACTGTCATTACCATATACTCTCATAACCATATACTGTTATATACTGTCCATATACTGTCATTACCATATACTCTCATAACCATATACTCTGATAACCATATACTGTTATATACTTTTGATGGTTTGGTCTGGTGGGATCAGACGCAGCACTGGTAGCAGCTAAAAACTGCTTTAAAGGTAATCATAGTTATAAAAATATTACAGTCACTTTGTTCCTTCAAATGTGTAAACAATATGACGTTTCAGAGAGAGAAAATGAAACTGCTGAGAAGAAAGGAAACTGTCAGATTAGATGAGGACAGACATTTACTTTCTACAGAATCAACAGTGTTTAGACATGATTGTTTCTTGTATAATGGTGACTAATGGAACAACCATTCATGGATTATTTCATGTAAAGTGAATGTTAGGAAGCACAATATCTGGAAAAGGGTATTTCAGCACCTCATGTTCATCTGATGCTCATTACTGTGACCTTCATCAGTGAAGAAGACTCCAATAGCTGATGTCCTGAAGTTAAAGGAGAAAAGAAAGAAAAGTTCTCACCGTTTTCACTGCTTCGTATATAAACCAAATCAACTTCACTTTTGTATATAAACCAAATCAACTTCACTTTTGTATATTAACCAAATCAACTTCACTTTTGTATATAAACCAAATCAACTTCACTTTTGTATATAAACCAAATCAACTTCACTTTTGTATATAAACCAAATCAACTTCACTTTTGTGTTTAAACCAAATCAACTTCACTTTTGTGTATAAACCAAACCTGGACACTTTCTGTCATGAATAACAAATGAATGACTTCCTAAAACTGAGAAACGTGACAAAATGATGAAGCATATTTTCAATGCATGACGTGAAAAGAGAAAACTAGGAGCGCTAGGAGAAACTAGGAGAAAACTCATGAAGCACAAACTACCTATCAGAACCTGTCACTGCTGTCATAAACTGACTGTATTGTGTAATAAACTGACTGTAAAACAAAACGTACAAAGAATCATTAGGAAATGTTACTGCTGTTGAAAGGTTGCCAAGAGACTTGATCTTAGAGTATCAATCCACTGAGAATGTTCTCAATAAAACCTCACACCTCAAACTGTGTAAACTTCAGCATCACTTTTCAGACCTTCTACAAAACTGCAACTTCAGCTGTACACTTAAAGAGAAGCACTTTACCCTCATGATGAACAGATCAATGAAGAACAGAGTGTGCTGACAGAAACGTCTTCAAATGTTCCTTCTGGCTGCTTCAGTTATGACACTGCAGTACAAACTGAAGCCATCAAAGGCTGTACAGTCATTAAACCACATCATCATCATTATAAATGTAATATACTCAGCTTTTCCTCTCATGACTTATTGTTATGAAATCAAAGGTGAGGTTTATTTACTGTATGAGCAATATTGATACGTGTTAATAATCTCTTCACTTTTATAATGATCGGCTGCATAAATTCAATTCCATCCGAATTTATCAGACTGTACAGAAAAGAATGTCACATTCATTAAATCAGAATACAGTCAAATAAAATGAAACGTTCATTATTTCATCAGCTTTCATTTAAAAATGATTCAATGTTAGATTGTCAATTCTGTTCTTAACATGTTAAACATAACAACAGAGAACAATATAACAACCACAAACTAACATAACCAGCAAATTCACCACTCTGTGAAACATGAAAAACATTCAAATAAACACTCTTTAAAGAAGCTCTTATGCTATTATATCAGCGAGGAATGAAACAGAGAAGAGATTGAAGAATCTTGAGAAGTGACTGTCAGACTCTTATACACAACGATATCATAATGAGATTATAGAACCTCAAAGTTGGTTTATTTCTTAACTGTTCTTACCCTAAAAGATATAGTTCTCTTTTATTAATGTTGCAAATTAATCTGAAAAAATATTTCTAATGAGCTTTATGAATCATTAAGGCAAATGAACACTGAGACGATGTAAGTCTTTTCTACACGCGTTGACTGATGCTTATTGAAGCTTATTGCTCTATAAACACTGCTGTCACTTTCCCATGATGCAATGCTTCAGTCACTCATGGTCATTAACTCTGTGATTATCAGACATCTAATGAAACTCCTTTAACATTCTCATAATCCTCCAGCTGCAGAGCCAGCATTTAACACGTCTGACCAGCGATCTCATTTACACGGGCCGTAACCTCCATGTCATTTAGCTTCTATCCGTTTTCATCCCTTCAATTTGTGGCCAAAATCAGCAACTCTCCGTGCATGTATGCATGAACAGTACAGGTTGATTTAGTCCCTCACATCAGATACAGCTGTTCTCCTGACCTGTGTCGCAGCTCTATTGCATTAAAGAGACATTAGCACATCATCTGCAGTGGCATCATTTCCAATGATGTAACTGATGATTGTATTAACTCTGAAGATCAGGATGTTCTGCTGCTCTCCAGCTGACTATTATTACACGTGTAAAGCTGCCAGGACACTTATGAACACGTCGCAATACAACTGAGGCCAGACGAGTGTTACACAGTGAAGGATGAGTGGAAGTCTCATTAGTATGAGAGCTTTGATTATGTAACTCAAACCTTTGATTATCAGTCATTCAGATTCCACTTGGCCAAAATGATGCTTTAAAGAAACTGTTCACCCCAATTCTCAAAAACCAGCTTGACTTCCTCCTGGAAAAAATGTGTTCACACAGCTCCTAAAACAAATACAGTTTATACAACACAATAATCCCGACAGGAAATATTGCTCTTAAGACATATGAACAACATTTATGACACTTCTGTGTTTCATTTGTACTTTGTGGAGCGTGACAACGTTGAAAACAGCTGTAGGAAGAATCTTTAGATGGACAAACAACAGAACAGACAACAGCATTGAGTTTGGAACAACATCAGGGTGAGTTAATATCTAAACTTTTGTGTTGTTTCCCCAGGTACCAGATCAGCCTTTTCTAATGACCCGACTTCCTGCTGGCTTCTCCAGCAGAAGAGATTGCTGACATTCATCTTCTACTATTGGATTCTACCCACAAAAATCCAGCTGCAGGTCATTGATGTTTCAACTGGCCAGAGGCAGAAAGACCAGCACAGAAACGTTCTCTCTATAAAATCAGAACTCTGGCAGATGTTCCTGAAGCGTCACAGTTGTGCTCCATGACACATGCTGTGGAACACATAGACTTTACACTGTTTTCATCCGTCAACTGTCAATCACTCTGAATGAGGTGAGGGTTTCATGAAACCTGGAGGAAAACATGAGCACCCTGACTGTGTTCTGCACATCTCGTACCAGCAAAACACTTTTAATTCACTGTTTTTTTCTCAGTATCACGTACACACAGAATCTGATGCACACACAGTATTCAGATTAACATCCACAGGACCATGTTTAGGGACTTTTAAAGTAACTTCCACATCTAAACTCAGGGAAGTGTTGTGCATTTTATTGGCTGCTTTTAACATGTACATGTTCTACTTTTAAATACATATGACAAACTAACATTAGTAGCGCAAACACACAATCACTGAGTATAAACAACTCCTGTGTGTTTCTACAGAAGAGTTTTAAAGCTAAGAATTCAAGTGAAAAGCTTTTGGGTTCAGGTTTGGTCTCTCCTGCAGTGCCATCTGTTGGCAAACAGTCAGAATAATGTCATAAGCAAAGAGCAATCAAATCTGTTCATTGTAGTTTTTCTTTACAATGAATCACCAATCATTTGTGAATGAGAACATCAGCATTCAGAAGTGATGAACAAGTATCAGACAGAATCTTCAGCCATCATTTACAAGCCTTCTATTTTCAAATCTGTATGACAGTCTTTAAATAAACATCACGTTTAGGTAATAATGTGGCATTTAATAATCAGAACGACAAATAAAACAGACAAATAAAACAGATAAAAACAGACAAACAGAAGTTATTATCTGACAGACTCTGTGTTTCGCAGGTTTCTCAGTTCCAGCTCCAGCTGTCGGATTCTCTTGTCTTTGACTCTGCGTTCATCCTTTAGTTTCCTCAGTTCTTCCTGCTTTCTGAACACCGTCTTCAGAAGCTGCCCACAAATAAAAGATCTCTTAATATTTCATTTGAGATTAAATGGGAAACAAATCCAGAATTGCGAAGTCTCCTGTATCTGCATGTATCTGCTTATTAATATCACACCCCCGACATCCAGAAATGTGTCACCCATATCACTGATTGGAAGCACAAGTAAAAGCACTAAGGGAAAACTAAACCACTGGACTAACACATTCTACATGTGTATGTCTAATCTTACCCTCAGCACACGCTTAGCAACACCCAGACAGGACAATTACAGCCTGACAAGAGGCTGATGAAGAACGGATGAAGATGAGGAGAGAAGAATAGTTTGAGAAGTGTGAGAAGTCACTTAGCTCCCATGAGATATAAACGAGAAGCTTGTGAGCAGCTGGATTGTCCTCTGGCCACAGATACAAGCAGAAACACACCTCTCGATCTGTCTGTGGGACAATGTTCTCCAGTAAGTCAACACCCTTCACTGTCATCCACCTGTCTCGTTTAGCTGCTCGGAGATCAGCTGTGTTTGGACGCTTATATGATTTCTTGAGAGAAATCAACACAGGACCTGTACACACACACACACACATTATAAATGCAGGTGTTTATTGATGCATTGGTGAATATAAAGATTGTGTAAAGATAAAGATGACCTCTGTCAGTTCCACTGAGCCACTCAGCTGCACACAGAGCAGCTTCTGAACCTGCCGTCATGGGAAAAATATCTTCCTGATACGACTCTGACTGCAGGACACACACACACAAACACTTTTACAATACACAGTTTTTATAATAAACACACACACTGCAATTCATTTGTTGTCATTGTTCTTTATGTTCTTTAAAAAACAGTCAGTCCTTATATATAAGAAAGAAATGGTTCCTTCGAGAACCTTCTTCTGAAAGGTTCTTTGGGGAATCACAAATGGTTCTTTAATGGCATCACTATGAAGAGGAGTGTGTAAAAGAGTGTGTCATCTGTTCTGTATAATGAAGTGTTGATCGTGTTTACCCTGCGTGGGACGATCATGGAGATGGGCTCCACCAGACCTTTCAGGGTCACCAGCTTATAGAATCTGAAGATCTCACACTCACTCACATTCACACCACGCTTGGGCTTCACACCTGCACACAAACTCTGTACTCTGATCCTGATCTCAGTTCTGGAGGACATCCTGACAGTTGCTTTACTCAAGATCTTCTGGAACGGTTTGAACTCACCCAGACCCTTCTGAGGTGCTGGAGATCTGAACTCCATCAGATACTGCAGGTAGGGTTTCTCAGAACTGACCTCATAATATCTGATGTTACCGTCACCCTGTAGATCATGAGACTGTCATGACATCACACATGCAAACACTAAACATATCACACAGCATGGGTTCTTCTTCTGGCTGGGACAGTGGCTCACCCTCCCTGCCAGATATATCATGTGTGTGTCTGAATCATAGAAGGGGAAGAGAACTCCAGATAATCCATCAATCTCCTGCTCTGCGATGGGTGCTGACAGATCCTTCTGAACATAGAACAAACACAGCTGATGAACTGACATTTGTGTCCCACAGCGCCACCTGTCTGCTGTTCCATCTGGACACGGCTGTCGTGAGCACCAGCTTCAGATTGCCCAGAAACACCACTCTGTTCACTCTGCTGTTTTTACACTCAGCTTCCTGATTCACCGATGACATAATCAAACACACATTCAGATGAGATCACAACATCCTGCTTCTATGAAAAATACTGAGCAAAAACAGACACAATGAGACAATCTGTAGTTATAGTTATCTGAATGAACTTGTGACTTGTGTAAAATGTCTAACAAAGTACATGTGACATCAGCTTCGGTTTAATTTGGGATTAATGTTCATGTCTAAGCACAGTGAAGTCCTCACCTGAACTACTTTCCCTGAGCGAGGTTCAATAATTCACAGTTTTTTGTCTTTACAGCTTGTGGCCAACAAGCTGCCGTCTGTGTTGAAGGACATGCAGAGGACGACATCCGGATGGCTGTCAATCATCTTTACAGCCACACCCTCTTCAAGGTTCCAGATCACAATCTGTTGTGCAAACCAGACAACAACCAAAACATCACCAATGTAAGTGAAATGCACGTGAAACGGAACAAGAGTCTTATATATTATAGTCTTATATATATTATATATAGCATTCTGTGCATTAGTTAGTTGGGAATTGGTTGCCCTGGTTACCTTGCAGTCATATCCAGCACTGAGCAGAATTCCACTACAGGTGGGATGCCACTCAATAAGCCCCACCCTCAGACTGTGACCAATCAGAATCATGAGAGCTTCTGTCATGTTGCGTCTCAGACCTCCATCAGGAATCTGCCAGATTCGCACCCGCAGTTCAGAGGTCACAGCTGCATTATCACCTGTTATCATCATCACCGTGGTGATTATTGTTTGATGATTGTTCAGTTCTCACTGTGCAGTCCTCTGAACTCGAGGCGATGATGTTGTCCATAAACGGGTTCCATTTGATGTCCATCACAATGCCCCAATGACCACAGACCTTCGGGTAATGAGGGTCTATTCGGCCTGCCTGAGACAAACCTCTGATCACATACAGTCATATCAACACATGGGGAAGTTATCACAAGGGCTCTGTCATCGCTAACTGTGAGGTTTTGAGTCTAACAGTTAAAATGTCAGTGCAAAGAATCAACAGCAGGTAAGTGGTTTTGTACAGTGATGATAATTTTACTTTGTTACACTCATCCTTCAAACAGATATCAGAGTCACATGACTTGGTAAGATTTGAATTCATTTACCAGTAGAAAGTTTTCTCATCTGCCACACCCAGTTATTTCTGCTGTGATTATGATTCAGAACCAATCAGAACAAGCACTGTCCTCAACAACAGTGTGATTCAGTATCTGAGCCAGTCACACTGTGTCTGTCGGTACCCGTGACCCGCATGTCAATCAGTCCATCTTCCCGCCCCCCACACACACTGAACACACTTGTTTCAGCATGCAGGATTATTACTGTCTCGACTATCTGTTTTTGATTATCTATCAGTGACTGGCTGGTTAGATATTGATCAGTTAAACTGCACCTTAGGCAGCGGTATAACACAGAAGGCTCCGCCCCCGTTGCTCTCTGTGATGACAGCCAGGAATCTGGGGTTAACCGCACAGAAGTGGTTGTCATGGACACTATGAGTGATGGGGATTCCCTCGAAACTCTGATCCCTGCTTCCTGCTTTTCCATAGACATGACACAACTTTGAGTTTCTGTGTGTGAAGGGCTGTGACATCTGCAGAGACAAACAGCACATTCTGTACACTGAAAATACTAAACACACATTATTATTGTTGTTTAGCCGATCAAATATAGAAAGTGTAAATACAGTGTAAACACAAACAAGGTCTGTTTAGAAACATCAGTTTCTAAACTAAAGCAGTTAGGTCAGGATTCCCACATGTTCAGCTACTGGACAGACTCAACACCTCCCTCTACTGGACAGACTCAACAGCTCCCTCTACTGGACAGACTCCTGTAACATGTGTGGTCAGGATTTATGTGGTAAAATCTGCCTTGACAAATGCAACAAGCGCAACATAAATTTACATAATCAAAATGAACATCATCCAATCATTTTATTATCATTTTAAAATCAAAGTTAGTACTGCAATGTATAAGACAGATCAAATCTAATTTACATTTTCATCTCATTGTATAGCACCAACGTTCATGATTGTTTTATAGAAACACTACACACACAATATAGTTATGAGTAAACAGCTCTATAAAATATCTTTGGATAATACATGAAAAAACAAGCATTGGTTTTTTTATTCCACCAAGATGCAAAAGTTCAGATTAATTAATCTTTGCATTTCAAGTATTAAAAATAAACATTCACAAAGCTGAACGGTCAATATACACAATGGAAACAGAAGTTTAGATGTCTACACAATTGCTGGCACACAGTGCATTTATATATTCAGCTCATTTCTGATACAGACCCCACAGTTCAGTCGTCTATCAACACAATAATAGTCAAAGGCTTGTTAGCTGCTCTGATCTGTTTTATATTGTACATTGAACCCAAAACAGGCTCAGAAATATTCTTTAAGTTATATGATTGTACATTAACATACAGAAGCACTTTGGTTGAAAACAGACAGAAAAATAAAACTAGGATTTATGAAATGTTTTCAAGCATTTGAAATGTTTTCAAAAAGTATTATTCACATATTTAATAAAGAACAATGCATGATGTTGAACTGAAAACATCAGTGGTTAGTTAGTGGTAAGTTTAGCAGTAAATCACTGTTACACTGTTATTAACCAATCAGAAATGATCAATGTGTAAAATCAAGAGGGGTTTTCCTCTCAGGTTTCAGTGTGATACTGTACGTACATTATACTACAGAATAAATACTGTATCATATACAGATAAACACAATAAACATGATTATACGAGGTAGAGACGGAGTGTTACATCATTTGTTACACAGTTTAATTTGATCTACTGTAATCTTCCCTTCTAATAAAACTGAAGTCATTTCCCAGCTAACAATTTGAGGTTGTAAGAACGTTTCAATGTTTTTTTTTAACATTCTTTAACGTTCCACTAACAGTTTAGGAATAACATTTTTATATATGATATATAAAAACGCACTACAAACATTACTACTACTAATATTAGCCAATGTTCTAAGAACGTTCCCTGTTAGCTGGGTCTGTATTAACTGTATTAAAACATCTGACATTGGACAACGTACACTATAAAAATCATTTTTATGTTCTATTGCTTTAAATTATTTTACTGAATGATGTTACATGTCATACACTGACTCAATTGTCTGATTAAGGACGGCTTTCTGATTTTTTTACGCACACAGTATTAATTTCCTCTTTTGAGTGTTGAAACAGAGAGTGTTAAAACCTGCACAAAACTGGTTTACTGTTCTCTGCTGCTCTCCAGACCTGAGCACAGGTCTGTGTACTGGTTTTAAAGGTTTGTTTTTACACTAGTCAGGCTGTGAGAGCAGCTAAAGACCAGTAGAACTTCAGACAGCTTGAAGATGTTGAGATGTTAATTATTATTGTTATTATTTTTTAATACGTTTAGTAACAGTAATGACACTGAAGCACCTGTGAATACACCACATAAGAACCAATGTAATCACGTGTTTTAGCACCATAACTAACATGTTATCATATGTAATATGTTCTCATATATTATCATACAAGTGCAGTAGTGTGTGAAACCAGTGTCAGTTGAAAGATGAACACTACAGCTCTTCAGGGGACATGAATACCACACACACGTCAGTAGTACCTGCCTCCAGTGTAATAAGTTCTCTATAAATCTCATCTCTGATGCGAAACATGCAAATATACAACAGCTATTTACACTTCTTAAATATCTGTCATAGATCTCTGTCAATCTCTGTCATAGATCTACTCAAAATAATAAAACTTTCATTAAGAAAGTACAATGTTTTTATGTACCATAAAAATACCACAATATTCTTTGTACTTAAACTACCTATTAGTACTGTAAATATCTCTGTAAATAGTATTTGAAATTGATAGTCGTTCATTAGAAATGAACATCAGAGTACCTGGTTTTGCCATGTGATATTATGGCTGCATTATAATGTCCCAGTTCTGTAGCACAAGCGCCTGCTGTAACCAAGTGAACACAAGGTTAAACATCTGTGTACCGTGTCAGTCTGTATGAAAACAACTGTCGAGTCCAGCAGCAAACAGACCCTGAACACGCATCAAAAGCTCTTACAAAGAAGCCATTCTGCAAACTTCCCCTGCTCACGTGGGTTTGTGAGGAGCGTCTGTGTGGCTCTCGATGGGAGGTTCTGTGATCTCGTTCTGATCACTCACTGGAGCTGCAGTGAGAACCCTGGCCAGCAGTTTTGGTTCTCTGAGTTTCTGTCACTGAACATGCACAAGAAGACCAGTGTGTGGATGAGGGAGACATTTTCCACAGAGACCCCCACATCGGCCATAGAGTCTACTGCCATCCTACAAACACACAACATCAACATGAAACGTGTGCAGTGAGGAACAACAGAACTCCATTAACACATGTGACCTCTCACCTGTGAACGGTGAACTTTAAGTGTCACATAGTTGCCCTGGGAAACCCATTTAGTTGAATCTGTGACCTTTAACCCTGTGCCAGAGAGGTTGATGCTAAACTGACCCTGACCAATCAGAAGAGAGAATCATTTATACAAACTGTAAATCATTCATTGGCAATAAATAAGTAAAAATAAAACTGATGAACAATATGTAAATGAATTATCATTTACATTTGGGGTAAAAATACAAGTGTGATACCTGAGGGCATTTAGCAGCACTGTAACAATCTCCAGCAGACGCGAACGGGACGGAGCGACCGAACAGTGTCTGACTGAACTTCATATCAGTCGCTAAAACACAAAACATCAAGTAAAATTTAACGACTGACACTTTCCCAACAACAGAAACATCACAGAACTGCTGAGATGTGTTAAGAGGCACGATGTGTAAATGATGTCGAATACGGTTATATTCCACTCACTGATGATACGCATGGTAGAGAGTTGCAGTCGCACGCGCTGGAAGATGGTGTAGCCTGCAGCTGCATAATCCTTCCTGCAAGCGCAGTCCTGCGTCCTGCTGCCATTGTACGGACATTCAAACGGGTTCTGCAGCCTGTCGACATTAAAGCTCTATTTGAAAACCTTGAGCAGCGCATGAAAACCTTACAGTACAATGTACACACACCTTACATACACCTCTGAGTGTTTCTGTGACTGTACCTGTATCCATACACCTCTGAGTGTTTCAGTGACTGTACCTGTATCCATACACCTCTGAGTGTTTCTGTGACT
>JAZGTJ010019113.1:0-11071 GCA_036877575.1 Botia almorhae | reverse complement strand
TTGTTGTATGTTAAATAAGTTCTGGTAGGAATGCATAAATCCTCACAGAAACTGATATATGAAGTAACAGTCTCTGTGAGCTCGTCCAGATCGGTGGCAGCAGTTTCAAAAACACTCCAATCAGTCAAATAGAAACAGGATTGTAAGACCTGTTCTGTTTCGTTGGTCCATCTTTTTACAGTCTTAACTACAGGTTTAGCAGTTTTAAGTTTTTGCCTGTAGGTTGGTATAAGATGGACCAGACAGTGAGTCCCAAAGCTGCCCGTGGGACAAAACGATATGCTCCTTTAATTGTGGTGTAACAGTGGTCCAATATATTACTGTCTCTGGTGGGACATGTAACATGCTGTCTGTATTTTGGCAGTTCATGTGAGAGATTTGCTTTATCGAAATCCCCAAGAATGATTAAAACTGATCGGTGTTTCTGCAACGCCAGGCTTACGTGCGCTTGCGGTGGAATGTACACGCTCATGAGAATGAACGAGCAAAACTCTCTTGGCGAATGGAACGGTTTACAGTTAATGAAAAGCGCTTCTAGATCAGAACAGCACATCTTCTTTAACACTGTTACATCTGTACACCACCTCTCATTGATGTAAAAGCACGCCACGCGATTTCCCAGTTGATTCTGTGTCTCGGTCTCCTCTGAACAGCTGATATAGCTGTCCGGTATAGCCGCGTTCAGCCAGGTTTCCATGAAAGACAGAGCAGCAGAATTTGAAAAATCCTTATTTGTCCGGGAGAGAAGAAGGAGTTCGTCCGTTTTGTTGTGTAGAGAGCGGAGATTCGCCAAATGTATGCCAGGCAGCGACACCCTGAATCTATGCTGACGAAGCTTCACGAGTGCGGTGGTGCGTTTTCCCCTCCTGCGCGTCCTTCACGTCCTAAAGCATCTGATCAGCGCTGCTGCTCCGGCAACTACAATGTTCAGCAAAACCAGTGGCGGTTCTACATTGAATTGCACCCTGAGCGAGACCCCCTCCCGGCGCCCCCCGACCACTTCGTGCCACGCCCCCTCTCCCCGCTCGCTGTAACTCCTTCCCGGCGCCCCCCGACCACTTCACGCCACTCCTCCTCCCCCCGCTCGCTCAGCTTCTGTGCGGCTTCTTCAGCAGCAGGGGCGGCACAGGTATCGTAGATAATAGGAAACCGCTTAGCGGCACACATGATTTTTTATTTTCCTCCAAGTTCGTGTGCCGCCCCCCACGTGACATGTGAAAATGCTGCCCCGGGCGGCTGCCCCGTTCACCCATGCCTAAAACCGCCCCTGAACAAAACGTCTGAATAATCAAAGACCGGTAGGAGATTTTGTGGTGTGTTCTGCCGAATGTTCAGCAGTTCATCCCTGGTAAAACTGATCGTGTTTGCAAAACAAAAAACAGGAAAAACGAACAAAAACACTAAAACAACTGGAGAGCTAAGCACAGAGGCTGGCATCCGTGGCGCCATCTTCACTCGTTCAGAATTGTTCAGTATAGGTAGATCCGTGATGAAGTCGATCGCAATGTGGGACCAGGGTCGTTGAGGTGTGGGTAATGGTTGTAATAACTCGGCCAGCAGGTGTCTGGGATTCTTAGAAATTTGGCAGACCGAACAATTCTGAAAGAACTTTATCTATATCAGTGTCTTGTGATATAGTCGGCCATATAGCAGGTGTAAATGAGTTTAAAAACAGGGACCAACGTGCATGGCATGGGTTGAGACTTTTAGCCAATCGAATGTACACTAGGTTTTTGTGGTCCGTAATCACAGTAAATGGATGTGCAGCCCCCTCGAGCCAATGATGCCACTTTTCCAATAATAATTTCATTGTGAGCAGTTCACGATTGCCTACATCGTAGTTCTGTGGACAATCGCTTTCGAGAAAAGAAGGCACATGGAAACATTTTGGGGGGAGAGCCGTGTCATTGGGACAACACTGCCCGTACCCCGTGATTGGAAGTGTCCACTTCTACTAGGAAGGGAAGATCTGGGTCTGGGTGTCGTAAGATGGGAGCAGTAGTAAAACATGTATTTAATTCTGAGAAGGCCCTGATTGCTAACTCATTCCATACGAGACGGCTTGACTGGCGTTTTACTAACGATGTGAGAGGCGCAGCTACGGTACTAAAATTACGAATGAATCTTCAGTAAAAATGTGAAAACCCCAGGAACCCCTTGACAGTTTTAGGAAGTGGCAATTCGATAATGGCTTGGACCTTTGCATTATCCATGGCCACCCCCTCCTGACTAATGACGTAGCCTAGAACCTGGTACTGGTTTTATGAAACTTGAACTTTTCACCTTTGACAAACAGGTTATTATCAATTGGGCGTTGAAGGACTGAACGAACATATTTCTTATGTTCTTCCAAAGAGTCGGAGTAAATCAGTATATCATCAATATAAACGATGGCCCATTTCTCAAGCATGTCACAAAAGATATCATTCATAAACGATTGGAAAACTGACAGACTATTTGCCAGACCAAAAGGCATCACCAGATATTCGTAGTGGCCAGATGTAGTGGAAAATGCTGTTTTCCACTTATCCCTCTCTCGGATTCGAATCGTAGGCATTTCTACGGTCTAGTTTCGTGAAATATCTGGCTTGACGGAGTTGTTCGAGGGCCGGGGAAATGAGAGGAAGTGGGTAGCGAAACTTAATCGTGATATCATTCAAATTGCGACAATCTATGCAGGGTTTTAGCCCACCCATCCTTCTTCTTGACAAAAAAGACTCCCGCAGAAGCAGGAGAATTAAATGGGCGAATGAAACCCTTAGCAAGTTCTTTCTTAATATATTCATGCATGGCTTCTGACTCAGGTTGAGAAAGGGGGAAAACCCGACCCCTGGGGGGTAACATATTGGGTTTAAGTTCGATTGCGCAATCTGTGGATCTATGGGGAGGTAATTGAGACGCCTTTGATTTGTTAAAAACAATAGCCAGATCAGAGCACTCGGGTGGAATATTATTCAGGGTTTCAGGTAATATTTTATGGTTTGCGGTAATCTGAGAGGGCAGATTAACTCTCTTTAAGCATGTCTTGTGGCATTTCATACACCAACAGGGATTTGACCCTTGTTCCAGGAAATAAAAGGTTCTGACGGCCGAGCACTGAACAAATGCTAATGTATAAAATTATATATATATATATATATATATATATGCAAATGTATATCAAAATATCGGAAATGGGTTTAAAAACCGTATCACAGTTTGTCACGGGTGAAGAATCACAAACAGGCGGTTTTGGTGACACAAAGCCCCGGAGGGTGGTTTATTTACAATAGAAATGTGCAACAGTGGCGTGCGGTGATTCGTGGCTGGCGTGACTTGTGCTCTGGGTGATTCTGGGTGAGAGGGGTGTCCAGGCGTGCTCCAGTGGGCTGTCGGTCACTCGCTGCTCTCTGAGGGGAGAAAACACAGGAAAAAGAGACGTTAGTGTCACTATAGCCATCGGAGAATAATCTCTTCCTAGCGTTGGCGGCTTTTAACGCCACACGTCGATGAGGAGCAGCCGTGACCGATCAGCCGGTGATGAGAACGTGCAGGTGTCCCTCGTCGGTTGCCAGGGCGACGGTGATCCGTCCCAAGAGGCTCATCACACCCCCCCCAAGTGTCGACTTGGTCCCGGGAACAAAGGGGGATACTAGGGGCGAGACATGGGGTGGGTGGGGAACAAACCCTGACAGACCTGCGTAGGCTGTCCAGATCCGAGAGAGCCCATCTGCATTTGTGTTTGCGGCCCAGGAGGTAATACCGCAGCTCCAGGACTGCCCACTTTACGGCCAGGGCTTCCTTCTCCACGGCGGCATAGTTTCTCTCGGCTGGAGACAGCTTCCGGCTGATGTAAATGACGGGATGCTCCTCACCCTCCTGGACATGGGACAGGACGGCCCCCAGCCCTGTATTGGAAGCATCCGTCTGTAGCAAGAAGGGGCAGCTGAAATCCGGAGCGCGGAGTACGGGAGAGGACGTGAGCGCCGTCTTGATCCCGGAGAAGGCCTCCTCCGTTGCCGGGGTCCACTGTATCTTCTCCGGCTGCCCCTTCCTGGTTAGGTCTGTCAGGGGAGCAGCTAAAGAAGATAAGTTAGGAATAAAGCACCTGTAGTAGACGGCCAACCCCAAAAAGGCTCGTACCTGGGTCTTGGCCTGTGGCTTCGGGGCCTTGAAGATCTCTTCAACTTTCTTGTCCTGGGGGCGGATAAGGCCCCGACCGACTTGGAACCCCAGGTACTTCGCTTCGGAGAGTGCCAGGTGACATTTTCGGGGGTTGACAGTCAGTCCAGCCCGCCGGAGCTCCGAGAGCACCCTCCGTAGCCGGACCAGATGTTCATCCCACGTCTCTGAGTGGATCACCACGTCGTCCAGGTATGCGGCGGCATAGGCTTGGTGGGGCCGTAGGAGGATATCCATCATATGCTGGAACGTCGTGGGGGCCCCATGAAGTCTGAAGGGGAGGGTCCGGTACTGCCAGTGGCCGCTAGGGGTAGAAAACGCCGTCTTCACCTTGGCTGAAGGGGTAAGTGGTACCTGCCAGTACCCTTTTGTCAGATCAAGAGTGGAGATATACCGGGCCCTCCCCAACTGGTCCAAGAGTTCATCCACTCGTGGCATGGGATATCCGTTGAATTTGGAGACCTCGTTCAGGCGGCGGAAGTCATTATTCCACCTCTTCGCAGTCGCTTTCCGGAGGGGCACTGCTTCGGGATACCGGGTGGCATAGTCGACGATCACCAGGATGTTTTCGTGTCCACGTGCAGACTTCGGCAACGGCCCCACCAGGTCCATCCCGATACGCTCGAAGGGCACCTCAATGATGGGTAGCGGTATGAGCGGGCTGGGGGGAGGAGTCCTGGGGGCCGTAATCTGACAGGTTGGGCAGGCTCGGCATAATCCTTTGATGTCGGCCTCCAGGCTGGGCCAGTGGAAACTGTCCCGGATCCGCTGGATGGTATTGGTCGCCCCCAGATGACCTGCCATCGGATGGGAGTGAGCAAGTTCTAGGATGGTTTCCGTCTTGGTCCGGGGGACGACCAGCAGCTCCTTCTCCTCTCCCCTTCGTTGGGCGACACAGTATAGCAGGCCCTGTTGGACAACGAAATGCGGGAGAGGATGTGGCCGGCGGAGGATGTCCTTGCCGTCAACAACCCGCACCTGGGCCCAGCAGTGCTTGAGGCGGTCATCCTCCCATTGCTCCTTGGCGAATGAGCCTCCCGCCGCGGCCTGTTGGAAGACATCGAAAAAAAGATTAGAAGACGAGGCGGGGGACTCACCTTCTCTCCCGCTGCGGAGGGGTCCTCGCGGCCACCTGCGACGTCGACGGTCCCCTCGCGAGCTGGTGGGCTGGGTGGTGACAATGAGCAGGCGGTCGAACAGGGGCCAATCCCGACCCAGTAGCACGGGGACGGGCAGGTCCTTCATCAAACCGGCCTCGACGGCCAGGTGCTGTGGGCGGAGGAGATGGTCACTCTGCGGGCCGGCACCTGCCGGGTATCCCCGTGTACGCAGGTGATGGGTAGGCAGCCCTTGGACTCTGGGTGTGGAGGACAAAGCCAGGTCTGGATGAGGGTAACAGCACTGCCGGAGTCCAGGTTCGCACTCATGGGCTTGCCCTTCACTACGATATCCACTTCCAGGGCCGCCGGTGGCACATGCTGATAGACGATGCAGCCTGCCAGCCAGGTCCGCGGTGGTTTTTCAGGTCTGGCGGTGGGCATGGACTCATCCGGAGGAGAGGGGACCGTTTGCCTGCTAACTGAGTGCGAGGTGCCTTCCAGCGTGCATCGCTCCTGGACCACCCTCCGGGGAAACGGCGACGCTCTCTCCCCTGCCTCTCGGTGGTGGACAGCGTCCGCCAGCTCGATCGCCTCCACCAGGTCGAGGACGGTGGCGGGGTTCCTCATTCCGACCGGCGGGCGATGGGACCGCGGGAGCGCTCGGAGGAGGCAATCGATGACCACTCGCTCCGCTACCTGGGCTGCGGTGGGGTTCCCTTCGAGCAGCCAGTGTTGGCCAATGCGGGTTAGGTCCACGGCCTGGGCCCGGGCTGGCACCCGGGGTTGGTACTCCCACTCATGGAATAGTTGCGCCGCACTTACTGGTGACAGCCACAACCGGGTGACGAGTTCGCGCTTGACTTCCGTGTAGTCCTCTGTGGCTGCTGGGGGCAGCGAGAACTAGGTGCGTTGCACGTCACCGGTGAGTAGGGGTGCCAGCAGCCGTGCCCAGTTTTCCTTGGGCCAGCCTTCCCCGCTTGCTGTGCGCTCGAAGACCCGCAGGAACGCTTCCACATCATCATCACCAGTCATTTTCGGTAAGAGGCGGGTTGCTTGCGCTCGCGGGTCGGGTAGCGGAGCGAGCAGGGCGGCGTGGGCGCGGATGGCAGCGAGTTCTTCTTCAGCCCGGCTCTGCCACGTGGCCAGATGTTCTACGATTTGCTGCTGGCAAACGCTGACTTCGGTAAGGCGCTGAAGAAGATCTTCCATCTTCCTGGGGAGGAGCGGGCCGTTCTCCGCTGCAACAGATAAAGAGAAAAAAACGCCGGTTTAAAATGCAGGCTGTGCACACGCTTGTTTGTGATTCTTCAATGATCTGCCCGCATTCTCCACCAGTTGTCACGGGTGAAGAATCACAAACAGGCGGTTTTGGTGGCACAAAGCCCTGGAGGGTGGTTTATTTACAATAGAAATGGGCAACAGTGGCGTGCGGTGATTCGTGGCTGGCGTGATTCGTACTCTGGGTGATTCTCGCTAGGTGAGAGGGGTGTCCAGGCGTGCTCCAGTGGGCTGTCGGTCACTCGCTGCTCTCTGAGGGGAGAAAACACAGGAAAAAGAGACGCTAGTGTCATTATAGCCATCTGAGAATAATCTGTGCCTAGCGTTGGCGTTGGCGGCTTTTAACGCCACGCGTCGATGAGGAGCAGCCGTGACCGATCAGCCGGTGATGAGAATGTGCAGGTGTCCCTCGTCGGTTGCTAGGGTGACGCTGATCCGTCCCAGAGGCTCGTCACACCGTTATTGAAAAAAATGATATCGCGATATATATTGATATCGAATTATTGTCCAGCCCTACCTTGACTCAACACAAACAGCTAGCCTAACATTACTTCCCCATAGTAACAAAATAT
The DNA here is from genome assembly GCA_036877575.1 of Botia almorhae. Taxonomy (NCBI): domain Eukaryota; kingdom Metazoa; phylum Chordata; class Actinopteri; order Cypriniformes; family Botiidae; genus Botia; species Botia almorhae. Next base: position 3,960 of record JAZGTJ010019113.1, on the reverse strand, counting down.
TTGAGCATCGTATATTAAATATATTAACTTACATACATGGTATGTGCATGTAATACTAGCACAGATAAAGTATAGTGTTAACTGTCTAAAGTGCGAATTGATCTCTCTAATCTCATTAAGTTAACTAATGTCGTCGGCGCCTCGTTAAAATTACACATTTTTACATCTGGGTGATGATATGGCATAGAACCGAATGTTCTCGAAATGAAGGGCACCAATTTGTAGCTGTATTAACTCGGACTGTAGTTCCACTCGTCCTACACCCAAGGGTCGACCATCTATCGCTTCCACCTCTAGGGAAGAGGAGCATGAGGTTAGGGGAACATTATTAGCATGAGCGAATTCTAAAGATATAAAGTTTCCAGCAGCTCCTGAATCAACTAAGACAGAAGTGGTGATACTAACATTAGAGAATGTTAAGGTTACTGGTAATTGAATGATATTATGGGATTGATGGGAAATGGAGGCTAGACTCACCGGTGTAGAGTCAGAAATAGCCCTCAAGTGTCCAGCTTGACCACAGTACAGACACAGACCCTTTCGGAAACGTCGTTCGCGTTTCTCGGAGGTTAAGCGGGTAAAATTCAGTTGCATGGGCTCAGAAGGGGTTGCACACTCCGCTCTGATCGGCAAGGAACTCCTACTAGGGCGTCGAGAACAAATGAGGTTATCAATTTGAATTGAAAGATCGATGTACTCACTCAGAGACCTTCCCTCATCACGGCAGGCGGGTTCAGATTGGAGCTTGGGTTGTAAGCCTTTTCGGTACAGCAGCAATAGCGTATCCTCCACCCAAGTGGTTTGAGCAGCTAGAGTACGGAAGTTCAGGTAGCTCACCCTGGGTGAGAGTTAAGAGGCGTTCCCTTGGACTTAATCCCTCCGCTGGGTGATAGAAGACCTCTTTGAACTTTTGTAGGAAGGTGTCAAACGAGGGAAAACTTGATCCATCTGTGCCCCAAATTGCCGTAGCCCATTTCAAAGCCTTGCCTGAAAGGAGGGAACAAACAAAAGCCACTCGGCTACTCTCAGTGGGGTAGAGTGCTGGTTGTTGTGAAATAAACAATGAGCATTGTAGCAGGAAACCTTTACATCGAGCCAGAATACCATCATATTTCTCTGGAAATGCACGTCTCGGGCTGACTGGGGTGGCTGGAACACTAGGTGATTGACTAAATGGCGGAGAAACGGCAGCCATTACATGCTGCGGAGGGTAAGTTGGAGTACTCTGTATAGCCCTCACCAATTCCTCAGTCAGGGTTGTCAACCGAGTTAGTTGGTGTTGGTGCAGAGATAATTGGGCCGCCTGTGCGGATAATTGCGTAGAGAGCTGTTGAAAGGCTGCCAGATCATGTGATGGTGATGTCTTCTGTAACAGAGACGTGGAGGCTGGAAGATCCATGTGCAGCGTAATTTAATCAAGGTGCAAACAGGCAGAGGTCAAACACAACAGCGAACAGTAATATCAAAGGTAAGGCAATAATCAAAAACAGTAAATGGACATAGGTCAGGGCAGGCGGCAAACAAATCCAAAAACCATACACAATCTAAAGACGTAACCAGAAAGACAACCAGGAATAATCGCTCTAAAATGTACGCTATGAAGGCAATACAAGACATCGCAATGATCATTAGCGCTTGTGCGCTTAAATAGTTCCGGAGGCGATCATGTGTGTCAAACGGGAAGTAGTACGAGGGTTCGCTGGGAAATGTAGTTCAAATGGAAAGTCAATATTCCGGTGAAGGGGCGGGAGCCTCCTCCGTAACACAAACGTTGTATCCTGTTTTTTTTTTCTGCGAACAGCTGGAAAGAGGTAAGCTTGCTTTAAGCTGCATTGAACCTTGATGGTATATTATGCAAAGTTATTTGGTGATAGTGGTGTTAGGAAGTTGCTGGTGTGTCTGAGATCGACAAATAATCTTCCATAAGGTAAGTAGACTCGTGAATTATAAATCATAACAGAAACTTGTTAACTAATTTCACTAGATGTCCAGTTTTGTTGTTCAGCAATCTCCACCATGTATCCTTTAATAATAGAATTTGTAGACCTAACCCATGGTTAAAAAATACCTAGGCCTGTAATAAAATAGGCTACCAATATAAAATTATGAAAAGTATATCGTCTTTCTAAATCACTCATAAACATAAGATTGTTGTTTAGGTCATACATGTCATACCACGCAATATAACAATGGGTACCTCTCAGTTTTAAAATACTTACAGTATAAATGATTTATAATTTCACAAGTTGTTACCCCTTTATTCCCCAAACATCGCATATTATTCCCATATACCTACATGGAGGTACTAAATAGGTACACTATAATTACAAAAAAAATATGCGGTAACTTCAGTTTACTTACCCGGTTCGTTGCAGGTTAATTACCTGGTTTGTTACCCCCATATGACCCAAACGTAACACGTTGTTCCCTTTTACCTACCCGTACGTTCTTTATAGGTGCACTATAATTACAAAAATGTACACCGTAAATTCAATATACTTACGCAGTTCTTTGCGAGTTGTAATCTAAAGCGTTACTGAAAACTTCATTGTACATATAGTGCTTGTGTGTGCATCATACTGAGTATCATTTAATAAATGCATTAAATTAACAATACCTACGCTTAAACAGTTCCCATTATTTTAATTTTTATTAACCCATAATAAGATTTTCAAATGTAAATCTGCAGTCTGTAAATTATCGGTCCATGTGACTAATTTGCCAGTTTCAGATGTTATTAGTGAATGAAATAAAATTTATTTAACAACATTAAGAAAATAAAATGTTTGTTTTCTTTAAAACAAAAATGTCACATTTATCAAAACTAAAAGATTAAGCTCTACCAACTATTTACCAAATACCTGATTAGATTTATTATTGGACATCATTTATATAAAGCAAGACAAATGAAAAATAGTGTGGTACAAGTGTCAGCTACAGTGGTAAACATTACAACATTTCCCCAAATTCATTGAATGTCCACGTTAAAGATTTACTATTTATTATTCACCAGGATGGATCAGGCTGATAAATTCATGTCCGTTTCAAACAACACCTACTGCTTTTAGACAAATAAATGTCAAATGTAAAAGATCAGCATTATATTGCTCTCTAGAAATGGACACTGGTTATTGAAAAACAACCATGATACAGAAGATGCACAACAGATGGCAGCTAATAGTGTTGAGAGATCTACTCATCTCAGCTGTCTGACACATGTCTCTCACTGCAGCTCAAAACTCCTGTAAACTGTAAAGTAATATTTGAAACAGAGAAAGTCAGATGCTTTACTTGACATAAAATCAAGTGTATGTGTGGTGCAGTTTTACAGTAGTTATAGCTAAAATATGTTGTGTTTTGTGATCTTAGATGAATGAGTTGGACAAAGCTGTGTCAGCAGCACACACATACTTCCAGAGAAACCCTGGAAACCCACTTTTACCATTAACTACTACAAAACCCTGTTTGATGTGGAGGAGTTCCTCATAGACCATGAGGAAAACCCTTATGAAGTATTCATGCTCTCTGATTCAGTCCTAATGTTAGAGGAAGTCCTCTCAAAAAAATATAAGGTTGTAACTGTCATCCTCCCCGTAGGCATTATTCCTAAAGGCAGTGAAGCTATTTAATTCTGGGGATTTTAGCAGCAGTGCTCGGGAAATGGAGCTGGTGTGAGGATCCCTAGCGTGAGGATGCCTCCGCTAGTGGCTGTTGGACTTTTCTCTAGTCCTGCATGTTCAAAAATCGGACAGAGGCGGAATTAAAAGTTYAATCTTTTAATGAAGCAAATGGATAAAGCATACAGAGCTCTGGCTGCAGAACTAAACCCTATACACAATGAGTCTTATTGAATGTGTTCCAAGATGGCGGCGCGACAGTAGTGCGCAGCGGCCACTCCGGATACAAAATGGTGCTTTTTGTTTGTTTCTGTAAACATTCAACGGCGCATGGACATCGATG
>JAZGTJ010019112.1:0-11072 GCA_036877575.1 Botia almorhae | reverse complement strand
GGATGACTAGCAACTTTCTACTATTAAATTCAGATAAAACAGAAGTTTTACTTGTTGGGCAAAAACCCTCCACACGGAGCAACATAGAACACTGCCTTACTCTTGATGGATGCTCTATAAGCCTGCTTCAGTAGCCAAAAATCTGGGTGTCATTTTTAATAAATTATCCTTTGAAAGCCATATTTTCAATAATATCGAAACTATGACACATGCTCTCGAAGCCAGACACTGAAAAATTAATTCATGCATTCATGACATCAAGACTTGATTATTGCAACGCCCTACTTGGTGGCTGCCCTGTGAGATTAATCCAAAAACTCCAGATGGTTCAGAATGCAGCAGTCGAACAAGTATGACCATATAAGCCCTGTTTTGTCAACTCCACACAGGCTGCCTATCAAGCATCATACAATTTTAAAATACTGCTTATTACCTACAGGGCCCTGAATGGTTTAGCTCCTCAATACTTAAGCGAGCTCCTCTCCTATTATAGTCCTTCACGTTCACTGCGATATGAAGGTTCTGGCCAACTGTTAGTACCCAGAATTTCAAAAACAAGTGCTGGTGGTAGATCCTTCTCAAATTTGGCGCCCAAACTTTGGAATAGTCTTCCCAGTGTTGTCCGGGAGGCAGACACACTCTGTCATTTTAAATCTAGACTAAAGACCCACCTCTTTAATTTTGCCTACACATAGTCATATGAATTTATTACTCAAATCCCCTAAGGGATTATTAGGCTGCATTAATTAGGTAAACCGGAACCGGGAACATTTCCCACAAGAACACTAAATCTGTCTGTCTTTCATTCCCCAAGGCCCTGTAGTCAGCTGGATCCAAACCCTGAGACCAGATGGTGGGGGATTGGATGAAATGACCCTGAGACCGATCAACCGATCATCAGGATTTGATAGACTTCTTTAGTAAACCTACCGTTATATACATGACAACTTTTAGCTTTATTTTGTTCCCTGCTTAGGAACAGCAGTGTGATGTTATGGCTGCAATTAGTAACATTATGCCTCACCGCTTTTTGTTGGCACGATTTCTCAGTGCCCAACATCAAATATATATTATCAAATATAGTTGGAACCATCAGTTTTCCATCAATAATTAACCATAAATCATCATAATAAACTGTATCTAAACTGTATCTAAAACAGTTACAAATTGCAGCTTTAACGTGCCAGAGGAGAACTGGTCCTCCTGATCGAGCCTGGCTTCTCCCAAGTTTTTTTTTCTCCATCTATACATCATTGGAGTTTTGGGTCCTTGCCACTGTCGCCCTGTTGGCTTGCTTGCTGGGAGACTGCTGACATCTAATTTAGCCTAGGGTTTTGTAAATTGTAAACGTTTAATATTTTATTGTATATATTTTATGTATGCATGTATGTATGCTGCTTTTGCATGCTGTGTAGTTCATGGTACTATTGCAAATCCCTTATAGCCCTGTCCCATAAGATGTTGTCTTTAAGCTGAAATGCTTATATTTTGTTCAACAATTTTGTGGCTTTATCGGTTCAGTCAACCCTTTATTCGTAAACATACTATAGGCCTAGTATACCTAATTAGTCTTATACATCCCACACATATTATTTGTAATAATACCATTAACATGTCTGACATTTGTTCTGTGTTTTATTATTCTTTGTTTTTTATGTAAAGCTGCTTTGAAGCAATGTAACATTGTAAAAAGCGCTATACAAATAAAATTTAAATTGAATTGAATTGAATGATCTGATAGAGTTATTGGGCCTTTGTTAGATTTCTCAGCCAAACTTACCACCTGATTTGAGAAGAATATATAATCAATACGTAAGGGGGTTTGATGGGGGTAGGAATAAAATGTGTAAGCCTTAACAGTGGAATTTAGAAATCTCCATATATCAATCAGACCAAGCTCCTGACATTAAGTTTTAATAATACTAGCAGTTTTAGGAGCTATGTCAACTGCCGGTGATTTGTCCATATCTGGATTAAAGTAACAATTAAAATCACCCTTCAGAATTACATTGTTACAGTCTACATACGCTATGTTATTGTAAACCTGAGCAAAGTAATCTTCATCATATATATTTGGGGCATATATATTTGCTATCACAACCTCCTCTCCATACAATAGGCCCTTTATTATGACTCTTCTACCTTCTTTATCAGAATAACTTGTTTGCAACTGAAATGGTAAATTTTTGGGGATCAAAATTATTACGACCAAAAGGCGTCAAGGGACATCCTGATCACTTTTTCCTTAATTCCTTAATTCTGTGTACTCAACAATTAGGATGTCTGTTTCATAAGAATTTCAGCTATATGGCGACGAGCTCGGTCAGACACGTCTTGCCGCTCTCAAAGCATCATGTGACCCCCTCTGTAGCCCTTGTATGTCTGTGATGTTCAGTGTTTGTTCAATCTAGCACCTTGGTCTGGAGAAATGTTGTTTTGTTTCACTATGTACGTATATGGTTGAAATGACAATAAACTCCACTTGTAACTTATAATATGTTAAAAAAGGATATGATTGCCGCAGGACGGAGCTAAGGATACCATCCCCTTCACTAGTATTTAGTTATTCCCCATTTCTCCCACATATTTGATTTTGAAATGTATGACTATGTTTTCCTGCTTCTTGACCCTATTTACTGCCTGTCTCTCCCTTTCTATTAAGTTTGTTTTATCCCACTGTTCTATCAAGGTGTGCATGATCCTGGCATCTCCCTCCATAGGGTTAGGCTAGGGTTAGGATTAAGGTTAGTTGAATAACTTCACATGTACTTGAAAAGGTACTTAAAATCATTAGAATATCTTTTGGGATACCATTAAAATAAAGTCTTAGCAGACATAGTAGCAAGTAGTTGACAAGTACAAGTTACTTATATTTAGTAGAATTAAGGAAACAAAATCATATATTCATATATGCACAAATGGTACAGAAGTACAAATAAAAGTTGATACTTTGACAGCATATTTATTCCAGTTAAGTAAAAATACATTTAAAAAAAAAAACTTCATATTTGTGTCAGGTGCAGTCTGAGGGAACACAGAAGATCCAAATGCAAGCACCAAGGTTTAATGATGAAAATGTTCAACAGAAACAGATGATGCCACACAAAGAAAACACAGTTTAAATGAAGACAGGACTGTTCTGGACCCAGGAGGACAGCTCTGACGCAGGCAGGGGAAGGTGATGGCGGGACCTCGGGAGGGTGATGGGAACCGGCGAAGAGCAGGTAAGTCAGGCGATAGGGAGTATGGTGATGACGAAGTCTGGGACAGAGGGGAATTCCACCAGGCAGACAGGACAGTAGAGGTAAGGACGCTGGAACAAACAAACACAACAATGAGACACGACCTGAGAGAGATATAAATAACTTGAATAACTAGACTTGAAGCACACTCTGGTGGATGGTTGTGGGTTTAATGGACTGAGATGTGATAGGCATCTATACTCCAATTCATCAGCACACTTTATATTATCCACTATGTTGTAGCTCATTCTTCATTCCATATTTTTATACTTGTCCCTCACAACTAGTTATGAGAATTAAATATAGCTGCAAACAGCAATTCTAGAGTTTGGGTTAGGCCATCAATGGTACCAAGGGATATATTTGTGGACATCTCTGATAATGAGAATAGGAAAAGCAGTTAAAGAAAACATAGGCAAAACCCATTGTAACACAATAAACAATTTATAACTTTTGACCAATATGTGGCATTGTCACCAAAATTTTATGAGGCTGTCAGGATGTACTGACAAGCAACACCTACAATACACAAAAGTTTTGTAAAGATACAACCTGATTTCCATATTTGAGACATGGTTTTAAAGAACAATTTCTCTAGATGTCTAGAGTGTCTGTAGATGCTACATACCAAGTTTCATGCAAATTGGACAAATGGTGTGAGAGGAGTTCAAAAGTTGGTTTCATAAGTCTCCAAAGTTTTCAGACCAAAGTTTTTAAAAGTTATAAGCATAAGTAGCCAGTTTTTATCTCTGGATCAGTAGGTGATGCTATGACAAAACTGTGCATGCACCTTGAAGTCATGCCTGTGACAACTAGAGTTTTGTGTTAATAGACCAAAGTGTTGCCAAGATGCAGCCTCATATGCATTTTAGTGTGCTTTCCGAAGAATTCAAAAACATGGTGTACAAGAACGGTAAGATATTTTAAAACAAATTACGACACATAGACACAAGAGCGGAAGAAGAACAATAAGAAATATAGCTGCAAGCAGTAAAGGTGGGCCCAAACACTACAGCATCATTGCCACCTGGTTTTCCTCAAAAGCATGATGCATTAACTGATGCATAGTTTGACATTTAATTATTTTGACATTTAATTCTGACATTTAATTCCGAAAATATTTCAGGACTTTTTTCTAGGTCTTTTGTAAGTGACAAACGTCCTGCTACCAGTTGGTAGCACAATAACTGTGACTTACAATAGTCACATCATTGTAATTAGAACACAACAACAAACATATTTCCCAAATTTGATGAAGATTACTAAATGCATGCAGAAGATATGACTTCCTGTCCCATATCATAAATTGTTTGCCTCACCATGGCAACACCATTCGAGATATCAATAATCTGTTCACAGTTAACATTTTCAATATCTCTTCTTTTTTCTGATCACGTAGGAAGCATCAAAGGACTCCTTTAAACACTGTTTTAAGTGAAATACTACCTTTTGCCATTTGGTGGCACTATGACTGTGACTCACAATGATCACTTTTATGTCCCTATGTCCTAAGGACCAAACATACATCTCAAGTTTCAACAAAATCACTCAATTCACACAGAAGATTTGAGCCACTTCCTGTTTCTATTTTGTCATAAATTTATTCCCTTGCCATAGCACACCATTCAAGATATCAAAAATCCCCTGAAAATTTAGCACTGTCAACGTCTTGGCAAAATATTTGCCAAATTTGGTGACAATAGGCAAAACTAACCTCATCACTTTAGTCGAAAGGGGGAGCTACAGAGACCCCCACCATGCCCATGTCTAAGCTTTTGCCCATGTGTAAGCTTTTTTTTCCAAATTTAATGTAATTTCAAGCATTTTAAACACCTGAATGTGGTTTGCCAACCCACAATATTTAAGATATTACAAATCCTTGTAGAACTTTATATTAGCCATGTCTACATTATTCTGACAGTCTGAAGTGACTTGGTGAAATATCAGTTTAGTGACACTCCTGTTCTCAGTTAGTACTGCTATGACTGTGACACAATAGTCATATCCATGTCATCAGCCCACCACAATAACATTTGCCAAGTTTGATGTAAATCACACAATACTGTAGATATTAGAGACTTCCATCCCATTGTTCACCATAATTTTACCGCCTCACCATCATGAACACTGTTCACAATCCCTTCGCAATTTTAAATCTTCAATGTATTGGCATGATGCTCACCAGGTTTGGTGCCAGTCTCATAAATCCCCAGAACGCCATGTAGTGACAACACCCATGAGTGTGGTTTGGTATAATAGCCAAAGCCCAAGTAGTGCTGCGAATGTAGTAGTTCCCCCCCCTTAAATGGGATGAGCCATGAGCCAACACCATTAAATCTTTAATGGTTTTATTTTGTCATTCCACAAAAAAACTGACTGCACTCACAATTTGTCTTTTCCAAAATGGAAACTTGCTGTTTTTTTAATGTTTGTGACAAATAAATTACTGTACGTCTCAATAGATTGATCTTCCAATTTAATTTTGCATTGTGCAAAGAGCAATTAAAACACAGTTGTTAAGAAATTATACATATGGTTATTCATAAATTATAATAGTTATGTCATTATTTTCTTATAATTAATAAGCAGATTTTTTTTAATGTTAAAGCTTTGGTTTTGCCAGGTTTGCGGACAAGAAGAACCCAAGAGGAGACAGCGATACACAAACAACTTTATTTAAACACAAACTAAAAATATTAGCCAAACACAGGCTTTCTTGACTTAACTAAAAAGTACCCACAAGAGGGTGTCAACGAGAACTTAACGAACTTAAATTAAACACAAATATAAATAATAACAAAATATAAACATAAACTGGACCCAAGATGATTAATCAAAGTATACAAATATAAACTATAATAGTAAGTACTGGGAAAACACAGTCCAATGGAAACAAAGAGCAATAGACTAATGAAAGTAAATAAACAATAATCAAACTAAAGACTAGGGACACAATGACAAACAAAACCAGGCGGGCTAAACACAGACAGCCACACCGGACAGGATGGGGAACAGACTAAGACGGGAAAACACTCTGACGCGGAACACAGACGAGAATGCGAACACAGACAGGACTAGACGAGACTACGGCATGAACGCGAACAAAGACTAGACAAGGAACACAAGTACGAACAAGGACTCAGACTTGGACTAGACAAGACGTATGACATGAACACGAACAAAGACTAGACTAGGGCACACGGAGACTGAGTCAAGAAGACAACGGGCTAGAACAATGAATGGCGACGACAATAGATCATGAGGACTATTGGACGCGAAGACAAATTGCGAAGCAGACAACGAACCGAAAACAACGATTTGAGAAGACGACAGGTCATTAGGACAAGCGAACCAGCACAAGACAGCAGACACAAGGGCAATAAATACAAATGCGGAACAATGACAAACAGGTGCGTGACATTAACTAAACAAGGAAACAAGGAGGCGGGGTGATGACACAAGACCGGAGAGCAAATGACAGATGTAAACACAGCGGAGCCATGTGCTTCCACACACAACGCACACCCAGAGCGCAAGTCTAGACTCCAACTCTAACCAGAACCGAACTAAGACAAGATGAGTCGGAGTCTAAACTCTGTGCTCTGACATAACATAGACTGTAATAAAATTCAAAATATGCCAACACCCAAAATAGCTGACATGTAATATTGAGTATAGGTCAAATCTGTATTTTGCACTGAATCAAAAGGGACCAGTGTCATGACTTTTGGTGAAAGTACTGAGAAGTTGTATATAAAAATAGCCATATTTTCATATCTCTTAAACAGTTTATGGTGCTGGGTTAAAACTGTGCACGTACACTCAGGTCATGGCTAGGATCTCGTAACAAGTTTCATGTGAATTTATCAGAGCATTGCTAAGATACCGCCTCATATCCATGTTTGCATGCTCGCTGTAAAATTCGTAGATGCTGTATATGGGAAATGGTAGGTGGTATCAGCATGAATTCCAACATTTAGCATGAGTGTCTCTAGATGCTACATATCAACGTTAATGCAAATCGGACAAATTAGCAAGTTTAGATATGACTTAGCATGGCTGAATCAAAACGAAAGTTTTTAAAAGTTATAAGCAAAAATAAACATCTGTAGATGTTTATATCCAGATTTCTAGACCAGTAGGTGGACCCCATGCCTGTGATAATGCATACAAAATTTTGTTTCAATTCATCAAAGCATAGCAAAGATACAGCCTTATATCCAATTTTACATGCTCACCATAAAATTTATAGACAAGGTATATGAGAACGGTAAGTGGTAATTTTTTTTTTGTCAGGGGTGTCTCTAGATGCAGCAAAACAAGTTTTATGCAAATCTGACAAATGCAGTAGTAGGAGTTCAAAAAAGGAACCTTTTAATATAATTCAAATTGGCAGACAAAAAATAGCATTGACCATGGTGGGACCTGGGACATATTGTCATGCCAGTAAAAAGTTGCATTACAATATGTCATTTCAATTACATTTTATAAGCATTTTTGAAAATTTAGTTATATCTTTTGACCACTAGGTGGTGCCAGGTTACCTCAAAATATTGCCATAGCAAGGTTTTGTAATTATACGCATTTGCATTTCTTAAAAACTCCATTTTACAACAAAATTCCTAATGGCCAATGCCAAAAATGTCCAATCACAAAATATTGGATAGTGTTTGACTCGACATACCTCAAAGAATCTAGGGAGACCAGCTTGATTTTAGGACAAAGAATAAAAAAGTTATATAGAAATAGCTACTTTTCATATACACTATATTGCCAAAAGTATTCGCTCATCCATCCAAATAATTGAATTCAGGTGTTCCAATCACTTCTATGGCCACAGGTGAATAAAATGAAACACCTAGGCATGCAGACTGCTACAAACATTTGTGAAAGAATAGGCCGCTCTCAGGAGCTCAGTGAATTCCAGCATGGTACTGTGATAGGATACTACCTGTGCAACAAGTCCAGTCGTGAAATTTCCTCGCTACTGAATATTCCACAGTCAACTGTCAGTGGTATTATAACAAAGTGGAAGCGATTGGGAATGACAGCAACTCACCCACAAAGTGGTAGGCCACGTAAAATGACAGAGCAGGGTCAGCGAATGCTGAGGCGCATAGTGCGCAGAGGTCACCAACATTCTGCAGTCAATCACTACAGACCTCCAAAGTTCATGTGGCCTTCAGATGAGCTCAAGAACAGTGTGTAGAGAGCTTCATGGAATGGGTTTCCATGGCCGAGCAGCTGCATCCAAGCCATACATCAAGTGCAATGCAAAGCATCGGATGCAGTGGTGTAAAGCACGTCACCACTGGACTCTAGAGCAGTAGAGATGCATTTGCTGGAATGACAAATCATGCTTCTCCATCTGGCAATCTGATGGACAAGTCTGGGTTTGGCGGTTGCAAGGAGAACGGTACTTGTCTGACTGCATTGTGCCAACTGTGAAGTTTGGTGGAGGGGGGTTTTTGCTGTGGGATTGTTTTTCAGGAGCTGGTCTTGGCACCTTAGTTCCAGTGAACGGAGCTCTGAATGCTTCAACATGCCAAGAGATTTTGGACAATTCCATGCTCCCAACTTTGTGGGAACAGTTTGGGGATAGCCCCTTCCTGTTCCAACATGACTGCGCACCAGTTCACAAAGCAAGGTACATAAAGACATGGATTAGCAAGTTAGGTGTGGAAGAACTGACCTGCACAGAGTCCTGACCTCAACCCAATAGAATAATAATAATAATAATAATACATTTTATTTAAGGCGCCTTTCAAACCACTCAAGGTCACGTACATCAAGAGCAATAGAACAACTACAACAACAACAATAAAATAACAATAGGCAAGATAAAATAAAAGGATAAAATAATGCTAGATTTGAGTGTAGACAGTAATCATGTAGAATAAGATAATCTGAATAAGTTAGTTTTGAGTTCAACTTTAAATTGGGAGAACGAGTCTAAGTTACGTATGTTAGCTGGGAGAGAATTCCACAGGCAAGGAACATCACAACGGCCCTATGACCCATGGTGGTTAAACCCACGCCATGGGTGTGTGGAGTAGACCCAGTGAAGAAGAACGAAGGGTTCGAGAAGGAGTGTAGGGCTGAATGAGATCTGAAAGGTAACATGGAGCAAGGTTATGGTGTTTTATACGTGAGCAGAGGAATTTTAAATTCAATTCAAAATTTTATGGGAAGCTGTTGAAGAAACAGCAATGAAGCTGTTGAAGAAACGGAGTAATGTGTTGTATAGATGTAGTCCGGGTTATGATCCGAGCAGCAGAATTCTGAATCAGCTGGAGTTTGTGGAGAAGTTTGTGTGATAAATCAAATAAAATAAAATTACAGTAATCGATGCGGGAAGTGACAAATGAGTGAACAAGAATGGCAGTACTGGGTGGGGTGAGAGTTGAACGAAGGCAAGCAATGTTACATAGATGAAAGTAACAAGACCGGGTTATACTCTTAATGTGAGCTTCAAATGAAAGAGTACTGTCAAAGATGACCCCCAAGTTACTAATCTGGCAAGAAGGAGAAACAAAAGAACCATCAAGGATAAAGAAAAATTACAGGACCTAGAGAGACTAGAGTTAGTGCCTATGAGAAGTACTTTAGTCTTACTGCCATTAAGTTTGAGAAAATTATCAGAGAACCAAGTTTTTATTTCGTGGAGACACTTAGTAAGACAGACAGGTGGAAGGATAGAATCAGGCATAACAGACATAACATCGTCAGCATAACAGTGAAATTTAATACCAAATAGTGGGAGGAGATAGATTAGGAACAATAGAGGAACTAGGACAGAACCATAAGGGACGCCACATCTAACAGAAAAGGGTTGGGAGTGAAAATTAGATTTGTAAATTAAATAATAAATTTCTAATTCAGATGGCAGAATAAAAGTAGAAAAAAGAATAATGGGGGATTGGTTGAAACACTGTATAATGAATTTCAATATGGGTTACCTGAAGAGGCCAGATGTTGGTGGATAAAAAAAAAGTCACTAAAAAAAGTCATCACATTGAGCAGTGCAGTACAGGTGTGCAGGAAGACTGTCAGGTGGTTTTAAAATACGATTTACAGTGGAGAACAAAGCTTTATTGTTATTATCTTCAGACTCAATTAAATGTGAATAAAACTCTGAATAAAAATTTGGCCGCAGAAAGAGTATCTTTATAAAGATAAACATGATTATTATATAGCTCTCTATGTACCATAAGTCCAGATTGTTTATAAAAACGTTCCAAACGCCGGCCTTTAGCTTTTAGTTGGCGAAGTTCAGGAGCAAACCAGGGCACAGAGTAAATGATAAAGTCCGAGATTTGAGAGGTGCAAAATTGTCCAAGAGCTCCCGTAATTCAGAGTTATAAAAGGAGACCAGATCATTAGAAGAAGAAAGGTGATCACTACATGAGAGGTCGATAATTGTAGCAGTAAAAGCTGTGTGATTTTTTTATATTTATATTACGGAATGTCATGGAACGTTGTTGTTTGGATCTATAAAGTCAAGTCACGTCAACTTTATTTATATAGCGCTTTTAACAAATTGTCATTGTTTCAAAGCAGCTGTACATGAATGATATCTTTAAAGCAGAGTACACAGCACACACAGACAGACACACACACAGACAGACACAGAGAAAACAAGGGAGGAGAAACCCAGGTAATATATTATGCAGACTATACGGTCATATATGGGGTATGAACAGATAGTATGAAAATATTATTAATAATGTCACGGGTGAAGAATCACACGACAAGGCAGGCGGTGTGAAAATACCCCGGAGGGTGGATTTATTAACAAATAATAAAGGGGTGAAGTGCGTGGGGGAAGCA
>JAZGTJ010019111.1:0-11072 GCA_036877575.1 Botia almorhae | reverse complement strand
GTTTCAGACCTACAGACACGCCATGATGAAATCTACAGCTTGAGACCTACAGGGTCTCTTTGAAGTAAAAGTGAATATAATTACCAAAATAAAAGCTTGTGCTTTTTAGCATTTTAGCTTGAATAAATGGAATGGATCTAAGCACATGTGATGTAATTATGCTATCCTGTTCTGAACCCGAGGGGGTGATTTGGCTAACTCTGACCTTGTCTCTTTAAGACAGATTACACAGAGTTCTCCCTAAACCAATTAGCTGGAAATTATAATGCAAATGACCGATATTTCTCTTGGTGATCCTAAACACAGATGTGGAAAAAGTAGTACACTTGTGGTGATTTCCTATGAGATCCTTCCGAGATGAACCACTAACAGACACTGTGTTACTGTTTGCTCATGTCCCTCTGACACACGCTTCTCTCCTTCCCTCCCTGCAGGTGCATTACAATGAGCACTTAACGAGACACATAATTCATGAGTGTTTGTTATAAACAACTACATTTAAAATATCGGGGCTCAGAAGTCACCATATAAGCAAAAAGCTTTTAGATCTTTACTCTCTTTGAGTTATGGGACTTGACTGGCAGAAGCTGTGTTCTAAAATGCACAAGTGCGAATACAGCAAAATTGGGTCCAAATGTCCAAGATCCAAATGTCCACATTTAGTCCAAGCAGTGTTCTGTGAAACATTTGGTAAAATGTTTCCTCAGGGTGCACTTTACTTTCCTTCTGCTGGACTTTTATTTTTACCATCATTACAGCTTTTTCATTTATTTACAAAAGTCGATGTATTTTTTTTGAGTTCCAGCATTTTGCTCAGGAATCGGTGTACAATGTGTGTACAATGGGGAATGTTACTTTTAAAAGACATTATATAAATGCAGTATAATGTGACATTGTGATATGTTTTGCATGTAAAAAAGGTTTTAGGCTATAGGCTATAGATATAGGCTACACCACGAAAAGGTCCCCATCGGTTGTCATGACAATGGCAAAGTTTGCATGGTTACATACACCAGCCCCAGCGCAGAGCACACCCACTGCTTCCCTGTAATATCGGAATTGCATTTTTTCTGCTACAAAATATAGAGGTTGCATTTTCCAGGCTGCACAGTGTGTGTTTTGTCTCTCCCAACAGTATGCTTCTTCAGAGCACATATACTGTTTATACCATCATATCGATCGCATACTGTCTCTATGCCCAAACTGTTATGAAAGACCTATGTCTAATAATATTCAGTTCTTACTGTGTATACTGTCTGTATTGTGACTCACAACGGTCTAGCTCTACTGGTACAGCGCTTATTTAATTGTACATCTCCAATTATTTTGAAAACTTTAAATGGTCACTGAGGTTATCTTGTCTCCTGTTTCAAAGTTTTGATGTTTTAGACAATCAAAACATTATACTGTATGTGAGAGCTGAATTTCCGTGGGCAGTATCAACAAACTAGGATGAAAGATGTAGGATGAACTAGGACGAAGATTCAGCGTATCGATTACCTTCATCGTTTTCCTCACCTTGTAGGTCATTTTAAATCATGTAAATGCCTAAATGTAAAAGTGTAAGAAAAACATTTCTACTCACAACTAAAAGAGATCAACATTACTGCGTGTACAATGAAAATGGTCAGTTTACTTTAAACAGCTTTTAGAAGTGCACCTGATGGTATATAATTGTTTACTAACGATAATTTAAAATCAATTGTATATGCAATATTATTTTAGCTCTCAAATACATTAGTTGCATAAAAAAGTAACAAAAGTTCACATTCTTAACCCAACACAAACAGCAAACATTCACTAAAAAGAGAAACTGTCTATTTGGCTGTATTGATGAATTGTGTTCATGCCCACTGCTGCTGCTCTGCTCATTAAAACTTACTGCTGTGTGCCCCTGGTGCCCTGGTGCATTGTAGAATTATCATAAATACAGAAACAACCATAGAAAGCCATAGATAGTTCCTTTTAATCAACAACCCCAAGGACCTGTCTCTCACGCGTTATTCAGCACACATCCTGATGCACATGGAATCAATCAACTGTCAGCTTATTGTACCACTGAATAATTGAGTTGCTTTAGAATGACTTTCTATAGTCATTTTAACAGCTGAAAGGATGAGACAGCCACATACCTCAATAAAGTTCTGTTTTGATTCTGTTTTTTTTAGATGTTCAGGCATACATTATTCTACAATCCAAATCACATGACACCACCATCCATACAGTGATCTGTCCCTCCTGGATACAAGGATTGTTGGATTGTCTGAACATGTCTGGAGACTGAAAGGCATGGATCGTGCATGCAAAGAGATTATTATCATTTAATGGTTCCATGTCTGCACCAATTAGAATTTTTTGATAGATATGTTAATAGTATATCTGTGTCCTGTGTGTAGACAGTTGTTTTACATTTTGTTAAATTGTTTATGACTTCCTGTTCCTGTGAACAAATCAAGAATACTGAAACATTTTACAACATTCGTGATGTAAATTTCTTCAGCAGTGCACATAACAATAAAAAGAGTCATTCTTGTTTTTTGAAGACATTCTAGTTAATGTTAAAAACACAAACTTAAAAGCACTTGTAAAGATCTTTTAAAACTAGACAAAAACCTATAACTATAAAGAAAAGTTAAAAGTGCTTTTTTAAACAAACAAAGGTCATTAATTTGACATTTAAACGATCAAATTGCACTTGTAATCTTATACATGATTATCTACACGTCCACACTTCATTTATTACTGAATATAAAGGTTATTAAATATCACTAAATCTCAATCGCCCAAAGCCAAACTCATTATGAAGCATTTCCGTCTCTCCCTGCATTTGGTTTTTGCTATCTGTGCATCTATGGTTAATTAACATGCCAACTTCTTTTGCCTGGATGCAGATGAGCATCTCAAGACGCATAATTAGGTTAGACAACATTATTTTAGAAGCACTCATGGGGTCTGCTCCTCTGGCCCCCAGAGATGAATTTGAAATTTTGAATAATCATTTTTTTCTCATTATCCGATGATCAGATTAGCATGTTTAAAAGCTAACAGGCATTTAGTGTTAGTACTATTGTTTTATATTAGTGCTGTGTTAGTTTTGTTTTAACTTTTTTGAAGATTTCATAAAACCTGTTTACCAAATTTGTTGAGCGAAACAACTGTTGTCTTTAACCAACTAGCTTATATGTAAAACATGTCATCAAATTTGACTAAAATATAAAAAACTGTACTTTTTTTTACATATTTGCAATTTAAACATCACACTGTATAACCCACCTACCCCCTCCCTCACTCACTCTCTTATTTTCATTTTCTGAGAGAAATACACATGAGAACTTAGAGTATTCTTTGTAAAATCTCTGTGAATTAGCAAGAGCCTCACTTCCTGTGCCGGTGAGAGAGTAGCACGTGTAAGTGCCAGGTGTGTGTACAGAATTCCCGAGTGACCTGCGATACATACCTCGCTCATGAATAATTGAAAGTGGATCGTTTCCCTGCGGAGAACAGTTGCAGCCATAAGCCTACCTAGACTATGATTTTATAACAGAAAATAAGTGTGTTGCATAAGTGTCTGTATGTCATATTAGCTGCTATAGCCTTAAGCAGTGGCTTGTGCTATTATTAGTTGCCATAGCGCCAGTTGAATCCCTAATAGGACAGCTGCCAAGAACAGTAAATATCATTCATTATTCCAGCTTATTAACGTCTAAATACTTCTTACATGCAGGCACAATGCGAATTTATCTACTGACAATTTTAAGATTAAGTAGTACTGGTGACCTTTTGCCAGCAAATTTAGAATATTTTTACCAGATTAAGTCGCTGATGTCAAATTCAAGACTTGCTTCTAGTTAGTTTTGAGCATGAAAATCTGGGCGTGTGAATCTCAAGTAAATACAACTACACAGTTGTGGATTTGTGCTGTTGGATTTTTAAGGCGGTGTTTGTATTAAATCATACAATTCACTTATTAAATACTTGCAATTTATTTGTTACTTGCGATATTGATTTTTAACCCATGACCTTTGTGCTGCCAAAGCAATGCTCTAACAATTGAGCTTGAAGAGGAAAATAACTGCATTTTTAGAATTCTGGGCCAGCCGAGCAACTATCACTAGCTGCGTTTACATAGACCCTAATAATCCGATCATAATAGGACTAGAGGCACAACCAGATTAAGTCACATGTAAACACATCAATCAGACTCAATTTGCCAGATCCAATCAAAATTTCAATCGGAGTGTAAGGGGTGGTTTAAACCTTTTCCGATTGAGAGGACATGTAAACAGTTAGTCGGATTGAAAATGAAACTAGAAAGATCTGCGCATGTGCAATGACGTACAAATTATTGCCACACTATTGCCATGGCTTCTTTTTACGTTTTTTTAAAGCACAATTAACATTTAAAACACTGAGCAACATCGTGCGATAAGTCATCATTTTTATTAACCGTCCCGATTGAAATTTTGATCGGATCTGGCAAATTCAGTCTGATTGATGTGTTTACATGTGACTTTTTAAATCTGATTTGTGGTTGAAGTGATGAGGTGCTCTTCGGTGGACTGGCAGAAGTTAGCAAAACAGATTACATTTTTTTACATCACCTTTAAAGGGCACACCTGTCAGTTCCTATATTGTCAAGTTACTAATTAGTATTAACTACTAATACTAACATTACACAGCTGTCAGTACTAATAGCAGATTATATCTTGAAAAGGGCTTGAACAACATTTTAATATCCTTGTTCTCATATTCTTTGTGAAATAATCCTTTATTCATAAAACAAAATCCTAGGTATTTGCTATGTAATAAGTAACACAAGCGTATTACCAAACGGTTTCTCGAAAAAAGCTATAAAAAATTTGTGTTAAATAGCCCTACAAGTATTTTCAATGTAGCCTTCTGTAGGTATAAAGGATGCTAATTATGAATAGATCTAAATTAAATATGACACCCCTAATATTAGTTAGTGAAGTGGGTTGGTTTTTGTTTTTGGAAAAAAGCTAGACATGGGTTTGTGTTCTACCATTTCATTTCATGGGCACAAAATAGGGCCAATTTTATTTAGCGCTACCAGTTTGAAAGCAAAAACCTTCTAAGCAAACAGAAAACATCTTTCAATTGACTTAATAAAAACATGTTACAATGAAAAACGGAACCACAATGAATGAATAAATAAATAAAATAACCACATTCATTTGCTGTAATGAATTTATAATTTCCCCCCTTTGCAAGCCAAATGACATTTTAGAACTGCCTGCCACAGTCAAATCCCATCAAATCCTTAAATGAGTGTTTTCAAAATCCAGAATCTGTGCTTTTAATCTGTGCTGTCCATTAAATATAATTAGCTATAATGAGCAATAATCAACAAGAGTTGCATTATGAAATAATCCTTTGTTGATGCAGAGAACGTGCTTAAACTCTAAAAGTACCTGTTGCTCTGGCTGCTTCGAAATTTTGCCTTTATTTCCTGTTTCAAGCTACAAGGACTTGACCTAGACAATTGATCGATTAGTTTATTAAATGACTTGTGGGATTCTTTCATACTGAAAGGACAGTAGCATATTTAAGATATTCATGCTGTGGGGACGTCAACAGAAAAGCCGACAGCTGGATGATTTGAATTATGATTTAAAGAATTAAGCCTCAACATTATCGTTTTCTTTATTGCCCATTTAGTCTATGAGGGGCCACATTACCACACTGTTAGACAAGAAATACCCATAATACCCATACAAAACCCTGTGACCCATCAGATCTAAGTGTTGGCAGCATTGTTCTCTAATCATTGCTATTTTCTTGTCATGCGTCTTCACAGTGAAGGAAAGTTCTTTTCAAATTGTGTATTTAACTATGAAATCTTTTGAGTCACATTTCTATTATAATGGCAATATATATGGCAAAAATGGCATAAAAAATGTGTTGACTTTTTTTGTCATCTCATCTGTCATGATTCTCTGATATGATACTATATACACAGCATATTGCTTACATATGTATGCTTTGTATGTACATTGTGTACTACGTATCATGTCTTTTGAGCTACCAAAGATTATTTGCACTGTACTGCATTTGCGTAGCATACCACTTGTAACTTAATTTATTTATATGGCACATTACCTTGGCTTAGTACTAACCATAATTCATTTGCACTCTATACAATGACAAAACAATGACAAACAAGGACTCAACCTAATCCAATAAGTCACTGTTATTTTAGGCGTTTCTCCTTCAGTATCCATTTACAATATTACACAGCTTCATGAGGTACAGTATGCTTTACTCAGAAATCCAATAACCCACATTTGGCTGCCCTTTAAGATTTGTGGTGCTCACCAACGAAGCCCAGCCTCCAACAGCTTGTGAGGCCCGCTTTTATTCTCAAGTCAATTACAGTGCAAACAATAAGAGAAGAGCAAGAAACTTTACGGCTTTATGCCATAGGCATAAAATCTGACTTACTTAAACTTGTTTCTGTTTAGTTCTGCCAAAAACTGAACACTTCTCATCAAAGGTCAGTCTCATCACACTCTGAAAGATTGAGACATTGCTTATCAAAACAGAAAGCACTGACGGATTTAAAACTTAGGCGAGCATTTATTTTCTGGAGCATTAGTGACAGTTTCAAGCAAGAAAATCATTGTGGATACTTGTGCTTGCTTTCAATACTGTTGACATAAGCACTAATAAATAAAAGCAGATGGTAAAGAAAAAGGAAAAGTCAGCCGTTTTGTTATTTAACATGCTTATCAGGTACCACCTTCAAATGCAGATGTGCGGTTGTTCCTACACAATTGACAAATTCCTTTTGTAAAGAGAACAGATTAATTGGTTCAGCATCTGCTGTATTCTGAATAGAATGATGTCTGAAATCTATTGACTCAATGATTATAGAACAAAAACATGTGGTTTATACATAATGCATAGAGGATGAGTGCAGACCATTGTTCAAAATAAAGAACATAACGGAAGATTCGCAAGATGCCACCTCCATAAGTAATGCCAAATATTTGACATATTAACATGGCCTTGTTTGTCCTTTTCTATCTTTCAGCAGAAAATCATTATGCATATGCATATCACAACAGCTGCTGTGTTGCCTATAATGCTATTCGAGGACATGTATCAAGATAAACACCAGCGCTAATGAGCAGAGCTTTAAGCCATGCAGCAACAACTCAGATGGATCCTTTTTCACCTGTTGGCCCATGTTGCCATGGTAACCGAAATGTCTAGAGAACAGTAAATACATATGCTAATATGCTAGGTTTTATCATGTATGGTTAATGAAATCAGACAGGCTAAGAACCTTTTATGGAGGGATGGATGGATGGATGGATGGATGATGGATGAATGAATGGATGGATGAGGGATGGATGGATGAATGGATGAATGGACGTTACAGAAACATAAAAAAATCCTGGAATTACAGCTCGAGTGAAGATTACAGAATTGATGCGTGATGCGCATTTATGTTTAACTGCATGTTAATGCCTTCTGGTGCCTGCAACAGTTGCAAGACCAGTGTGATTTATGATTGCTATCATGTGTAATAGCTCACCAATCTCTTTGCTTGGCAGTGGTCTAATATTTCATTACATAATGGCGCAACATGTCAAGGCATGTCAGAACGTGTAATGTCATCCGCAATTCACAGCGTGTTAGAGCGGCGATATATCCATGAAATCGAGACATCCAAATGACCATCACCCAAGCCATTACAATATCCTTACTAAAGGAAAGTTAATGACATTTCATATCACTTTACATCATCTTTTCTCATTTACATGTGATTAAAAACAAAGATGGAATATCAAGGAAGAAGAACTTAATGTGGGTTTGGTTACGTGGTCTACTGTTTAAACAGAGTTGAATGAATTTTCCAACAAACGAGTGTGATGATGCAAATGTTATCGTCCCCCACGTTTCTATTCTTTTGCAAAAAACAAACAATAGTCAGAAATTTTAAATTTACTACTCAAATTGTTCTGTTGGCTCCCAGCCTTTAAACCTCTAATCAACCCATAAGAAGCATAATACCATGAAGTCAGATCTGAGATTATCACAACCACTCTGTGTCACACTGCTGGCATGAGCTCATTTTTCCACAGGGAAGGTGTTGCTTGTAATGTTCAATTACGTTATACTTTAACGAGTAGAAGTTAATTATGTTCTGAAATGTTTAATTATTTCCTCATGCACCCACCGTAAAGTAAAATCACAAATGAGATTTCTTTAACATTCTCACTTCTTTCTCTTATAGGACTAAACTGTGATGGTATGGAGATCTGACTGAGATCTCCAATACGTCTTTGAAAGAGCAACAGCTGGCAATAACATTTTCCACTGGCCATTTCATTAGTTAAAATAGTTCAGTTCAAACTAGTGCTGTCACAATACCCAAATTATGACTTTGATACGATACCTAACTAAAATATCTCAATACCAATACTAAAACAATACCACAGCTAAAAACCTAGAACAGCACAAAAAGTAATTTAAACAAATATGTCTGTGTACCTGATGTCATGTCAAGTTTGATAATGACCTCAAGCTTTTCTGTCAGCTAGATGCTTCTAAAGCCTCTTACTACAGTAACATGTCAAAAAAATCTTGTTACAGGTGCTGGAATAAAAGGTAAATACAGATATTATTACTGAGAAACTGTACAGTATGACAGATCTATATTCTGATATACATGGCACATTGCAAGCTAGCACCTATGCACCTACGGCTGCATGATTTAAAGAAAAAATCTAATTGCGATTTTCTGATTAAAACTGCGATTTATGATTTAAAGTGTGATTTACTATTATTTTAAAAAAGATCTGTGGTGGTTTTAACAGCATCAAAGAAAGACCAAGCATAATCACACACTATTCAAACACTGCTACTGTTTATTTAAAACCACTTAAACACTGTGGCAATTTTTTGTTGGCATGATGCAAACATCTGTCATGACAAATTAAAAAAATAACCACAGCATTTTGAATAAACCTAAATTAACTATTATAAATAAAATCTTAAATTTTTTAACTTCGCTCTCCTGCAGAGTTGAACTGCTGCTCTTGCTTGCGCTCATCTTATCCAAATGGTGTTCCAAATGGAACCATACTGGTTCAACTCTGCGTCAGACGTAAAATGCACAGCAAACTGTCAAGGCCTACATGGATGCTTGTTACCATATTTGATAGTCCTTAATCAAAATAATCACAGCTCTTGCAATTTGAAATTTGGACCCTTTCGAGTTGCGATTTCGGTTTAAAAGCGATTAATCGTGCAGGGCTACTATGTATGGAGATAAAGTGAATCTTTTAGTGCGAAGAATCATTAAATCACAAAGGTGGTTCAGCAGCCTGTTTAAGTATTGCACTGCAGCCCTTGTTCACCAGGCAATAATCTGACTGAGCTGGAATGCAAGAGGGAAACATTCTGTGCTTGCAATGAGAATGAAAGCAAAATGTCAATAAACTTTATCTGGGTCACAGAACTAGTACAAGAAAGAATATAATCTGCATCATTATCCATCACAGGAAAATGAACAAGAACAAAAAACCTTTGTTGCTATCCATCTTTTCCTGTTCGTCATTTTCTTAACGTAAAATTGAAAAAATTACAATTTAAAACACAAAAACAATTGCAGGGCTACTTATAAGAAGTAATTTCTGTACGGATATCATCAAAGATCATCAAAACTGCAATCTGTAACTTTTGCCTCTCTACCCCCATTTCCGTTTGCAACATAAAATTGCTTGAGTACTTGCTGAGGTATTTTCTTAACGTGGATGGCAAGTTTAAATTCTAAACAAATGCTGTAAGCACAAGCTACAAACAGTTCACCCTCAACAATACCTGGACATGTGATATAGTAGCCGGACCATCTTCTTTCTGTTTATAGATGCACATTTCCTGCAAAATCTGATCTGACAGCTCACATTAAAAATTATTATCATTTTACTGTTGCAAATCAGGTAAATAAGGTAAGGAGATCGCTGATCTGTTCATTTTTAACCATAAAAAGTTGCAGATTGCAGCTTTAAAGATTAATACTCCACCTAACATACTACTTTACATGGCAATATGGTATATTTATAGATAGTCTTCAATCAGAGATTTACAAAAAATATCAGAGCAACACAACAATCCTGGCCTGCTAGATCAACTTTTGCAGGATTTACAAACATTCTGCAAAAAGTGTCGCTTCTGCAAAACTCATCAGCATACAAAGCGTAAAGATCCAGCGCTGATTCATCCTCAAGCAGCTGAGAGGATTTAGCAGAACATGTTGTGGCAGCTCATAAGAATCCTTGTCAATAGTCACTACAGTACAAACCCTGAAGTGAGGAGCGCAGTGCTGAACTTTCTATCTCAGCTTTCTGAATGGATAGCTGCCGTCTTCAATGTCCATATTGATTTTAGGAGCCAGTCTTTAATGAGTCTCTGTTTCAAAGGATGCTGCTGTTTAGCTATGCAAACAGAGCACTTAATCCCACTGTAGATTAAGATGGGCTCTACGCTGCATTCCAACACAGCAGTCGACATGATCGGAATATCGAGCAGCAAATGATGCAGACCGAAAATGCAAAGCTGCTCTCCAAGCTTGCTGTGAACACGTCAGTTCTCCTTGTAGAGGAGATTGATCTTGTAAAACATCTTGCCCATAAGTAAAAGATAATCTGGCTTTACGGGTTAAGGAGGAAAGTATCTTTCCTTTTTCCAAGCTAAAGGATTTAATCAATTCGTCCATCTTGCAATGACGATTTTTTGCCATTTATATAGGCAAAATCTGGTAAATGATTAAAAGTATAATAATACTTGACATGTTACCGTAGTAAGAGGCTTTAGAAGCATGTAGCTGACAGATAAGCTTGAGGTCATTATCCTGCCATCAGTTGGTCAATATTCAGGTGAAGAGGTCATGACACTGTATCAGGAAATCAATTCAAATGGACATCATAGTTAGGCCACCAACCTGTTTACTGTAGAAGCACAGTCAGTCATATGGGTTGATTTACTGTGGGAGTGTGATTTCATGTTTAAAATGTGAATTCTGGAAGTGTGATTTTAATTAT
>JAZGTJ010019110.1:0-11073 GCA_036877575.1 Botia almorhae | reverse complement strand
TATTTGTCCCCCTGTACACACATGCTGATTTCACAAACCAATAAAAACACTGATATAGAAAGGCCACAGAGATGACTGGAAAATGCTCATTAAAGTTTAAGATCTGTAATAATTCTGTACCATACAAACCACTGAACTAACTTTAGACAATGGTTGTCTCTTTCGAAAGCGGAAGCCCCTAGTGTGCTTATAATGCCAGATTATACGACTGACACAGATGATGAACAATAAACTCATAAAAAATTCAGATACACAGTAAATGAAATTGAACATTATGTACATATATCAAGAGTGGAATGAATGCTTTTAAATAATCTCCCCAAAACTAAAAAGTCACTTTGAAAGTGTTCATTATTGTGCTCACATTAACTGACTGAAAATAATCCAGTTATTAAAGTGCAAAATGATCATGTTGCTGGACTACCAGGGCTACAAACAAAGATACAGATTTTTGATGTTTTCCATTGTGCATGAAACATTGCCAGGAATATGGGAAAACTTGGTAAATGTGAGCACCTTTTTGTGGTAGTAGTTTGTAAAGGTCTTATTACAGAGAGACTAAACCGGCGAAGCGTGTAATTTATGCATTACTAGCAGAATCAAACAGAATTACGTAAAAAATAACAATTACAATAATGAATGTTTTTGAAGTTTCAAAAATTCTCCCCATAACCATTGGTCAGACAAACAGGTAGCTCCTCCCCAAACTCACGTCGTTGGTTGACCCATTGTTATTACACCAGACTGCAATTGCATTTGGTGCCACTAGCAGTGTAGAAACTACAACGATACAGAGAACAGATGCGCTGTAGACCAGATGTGCTCCTATTTCAGATGTGAATGAATAAAAAAAAATCAACAGGTTTTCACTAGTGTTTAAACTCTTGAGAGGAGCTTTTGGTTTTACATTTCTAGCATCATCACAGGGCGTTGATCTCTCTTCAAAACTAAATTCAAAAATACAAAGAATTACAAGAGTCATTCAGAGATGAAAACCCCACAGAGCCACTTGAGCTGATGAGCACTGTTTGAAGATTGAGGCACTACACTGGACTCTGACGACGAGAGCTATACTCTAACATCTCTGAGCCTATATAACAATAATCAAATAACACTTAACATCCCTCTCACACACAAGACTGACAAGAATCCATTTAGTACAACTCAAACTGCTGTTCTGCTGCATCCGTATTCCACTTCACTGTTTCTCTCAGTTGACGTGTCAAATCATTCTGACCTTCTGCGCATCTCTGTGATTAAGAATTTCATGTGACCTGACAGGAAACCCTCTTTCACACACAAAGCACATAAAGTACTACATAATTCCCATGAAGAAAATAAGGCATCACATTACAGAGATAAACATTCAGTTCAAGCTCCAACGTTTATGGCGTTCCCAATCAACACTTCATTATTGAGCTCTTAACAGTGAATGCAACATAAAAGGTCAGTTCACCCAAAAATGAAACTGGTCATAATTTCCTTCTACGTTGCTTCAAGTACATTAGACTTTATTTCTTCCACCATACACAAGAGATGTTTGGCAGAACATTAGTGACCTATAGCCTCAGTCCACATTTACTTTCAATACATGGAAAATAACAGCAGCATCAATACTTTTAAATTTTCCCCATGTTTCACTGCAGAATGTAAGTTGTGGGTTTACAAATGATTCTGGGTGAGTAAATGATGAAAATGAAATATTTGGGTGAACTACCCTATTAATAATGAAACAAAAACTGTAAAATACAGGAAACTTAAGACTGTTAGCATTAGTTTTAGAAGCATTTTCCAGAGAGTCATAGGCAAGTTGTATATAAGAGAACTGCATCGTCAACAAGTCCGATGAGGATTTAAGAATATGAGGTTTTGTTCCACACATACCTCTTGTGTCAGCACTCTCAGTGGTCAACACTGGAATTTATTAATGATACTCACGGGACAGTAATCACCATTTTCAAATTGAATTCCTATCCCACAGCACACACAAACAAACACGCAAGCACATTCCTCTCACAGCTGTGACCGTTCTGGTGAAAGCCACTTGTAACCAAAAGGGTTTGTGTACCTGAAATAGAACTTGCAGTGAAGAAAAAGCATACAGGGAGTTTCCGACTAGCTAACACTTCTTCCCTTTCATCTCCATAATAAAAACAGTCCTAGTGCTAGCCTTTACATCAACAATCAAAACAACCCACATCCACCCCATCTTTTGATCTTTGCAAAACCGCAGGGTTTACTTTACACCCTTATCTCATCGTCATCCTCATCGTCATCCATGTAGGAAAAGTCCCTGTCATCTTGTACTCTGGGTGAGCTGTACTTCACCATGTTGTCCATGTTATCCTCATATAGCTGGTTGTGGGGTTTCTCATCAAGAACAGTGGACCCTGAACTGGAGACCGAACAGCTGTCTAGGTGTTGATGGTTCCTGGTAAGGATCTCTGGAGTGTAAGGATTGGTGCCAGGCTTCAGGTGTGGAGGTCGGATTGGAGGAAGGTGATCCTCTTCCTCCACCTCGTTGGGAGGGCTCTGGGGAGGTGAGCTGCGACCCTCGCTTTTTCCCTCTTCGAATCCAAGATCAGTGTCATCCCAACCCTTCTTCTCCATAACGCTCAGGATGTCCCCCAGCATGGAGGGACCCAGGTCAATGTGAAAGGACATTATGGACTCTGCGTGTTTCATGCCTCCAGTATACGGAACCGATGGACGCAAGTCGGTCAACTCACCGAAACTCTTTTCATCCAGCTCCAAGTCCGTAGCAATAGGTGCAGCAGCACCATTAATTGGCTTTCTACCGACCTCTGGATGTTGCTTTAAAGGACTTGAGGAAACGCTTTTGGGAAATTGGGTTTCACCACTTCGATTTACATCATCATCATTCAAATATGGCAAGGAGATTGCGTTTTTTACATAACTTGGTGATCCACTAGCGGGCGCCAGTTTGTATTTGTCAGGCTTGTCACGATTAGCAGACTGCGATCGCTTGCTGCTCCTGAATGTTCGGGACAGGAGGCTTTGTTTGGGTGAGCTCTGCTGGACCTCTGACTCCCGGGGAGGCTCCCCAGAGCGGGTGCTAAGAAAGGAGGTGTCCCCGAAAGCATCACCTCCTCGACCAACGTGCATAGTGTGGCGGAAATCTCCCAGAGGTGCGCTAATCATCTCTGCAGTGAGGTCAGCGCGAGATCGCCGCTTAGACTGGGAGGACGTGGACACAAGCTGCTTTAGAATAGGCATAATGATGTTTTCTTAAACACTGGCCACAGAATACAAGAATAACTAAAGTCTTGTCTCCAAACAATAGGTGAGTTTTTCTTCAGGCTGTGTATTTCCAAGACAGAAGTCAGCAAGAGAACACCTTTAAGAACGCAGGACACATCTCCATCTTAATCTTCAAGAAGTGGTTCAGGCGTGAATATCGGCAAACTGCAGAAGAAAAAAACAACAACAATTTTATTACATAAAACATATTTATTGATTGATCACAGACAAATTCTGTTGCATATTATAGCCGAACCTGTATCAGCTATTACAAATGGAATACTAGGAAATTATTGGACATTATATGTGGGTCACGTCGATGAAATCACAAGCTAAATTTATACAGACTCTTATAACAGAAACCTTAAATCAAGGGGAAAAGTGTGCCAACAAGAGGCATTATAACACAAAAGCCACTTAAAGTATTGCTTCATGTTGTTTCGTGGAAGCAATTAGAAATGAATTCCGGACACTCCATCCCATTTCCCATGATCCTTTTATTGTTCTTGGATGAGGAAATTTTGTGCCGACAGGGTGACACGTTGCACTAGCGTGGATTTATGTTACTGAGAGATTTACTTTAGCATGGTGGTGAACAAGCTATCACTTAAAGCAAAGCTTTGTACTTTGAACTTGACTTGCTACAAACCTTTGAACCATCTGTTTACACAGTGGTTAAATATGGAATTATGCCACAAATTCCAGACCAAATTCTAGGGCCTGAGATCGACTTTCAGTGTGAAAGCTATTATTGACTTGCAGGAACGTGTGGGGGTCAGTACTGGTGCGGGACAAAAGCACACAGAGATAAATAGGTAAATGTATGAATCTGATAATTAAAGCTGTTTATGCCAACAGTAAGTTATTAAGAGTTTTAAGCTGATAAAATTAAATATAAAAAAAACTGTGATTTAGAACCAATAAAAGGTACACCACAGTCCCAGCTACAAAACCCCCTTTATTCCAAAATCCATATTTACTTTGTAATTACATAACCATGAGCTCAGGGGACTTTGGGAGCACTGAGTTGCATCGGTTGCATTTTTCCCTTAAATTCAACTCCATCTAGACTGGAATTTTCTATACTTTGTGCCAGACTTTTATATCATCAGGAAATCTAGACCTTCACTCGCTGTTCTACTACGGTTGTGTGAGATATTACTTCCAGACCTAGTACTGCATGGAATTTGTTTTTTTTTCACCTTTCTTATGCCTTCTATTTTTTGTCTGTGTTCTTTTTCTTTTAGTAATACACACTGCGTCATCTTGCAAGATGAATAATGGCTCTGTCATCTTATTGTAGCGTCACCACAGAGAGTATTAAAACAAAGGAGAATCTTTGTGATTCAAGTGCTCTAAGGTCATGGCAAACCTATGAATGGCCCGCTGAATGTTGTGATTTATGGTTTAATAATCGGATTATCTGGTTCTTTACTCAGTGGAAGCCTCTTAGCTTTGACCGACCACCAACAGCTAACAAAACTCCTAGGAGTCGTCAAAAAAAATCATCCTAACAAAGCAAGCCCACATGTCAAAAAGGACTGATCTGATTTCCCTGAAACTGAAAATTAAAATTTTCCCTGAAATTTATCAGCAAAGCACTTGTTGCCGTCTAGACACTTGTGTGTGAATTTGTGATTATCATGTTTTCAAACGTGACTTCATGCCCGGACCCGGTTTGTGTGCATGCCATCAGGGTGAATGAGATCCAGGCAACAACTTTTCCAAAAGAAAACGTCACCCCACCAAAACATTTGCATCTCTGACAACAAAAGCCCTTTGAGGTCGCAAGTGACCGTAGCTGTGCCTGAACAGAAGGGGTTTTGATAAATGATAAGCTTGCCACTTGAGTCAAAAAAATGGGCGTCCCTGTGGGGGATTTAACTCTGCCCGCTGGCAGATTGACCTCATTGTTGAATCACATCACACTGCACATTGCCCTACTCTGAAGTCCCCAGATAGATGCCTTGTGTGCATTTTAATTTTTGGAAAAAATAATGTAACTGTTGGCAGTGATGTCACTTTAACATTAATTAGGAAATAAATGGGCATGATGTAACGCAGTAATACCAGAGTTTAGCTCTGGTTTACGTTTGTCATTTAGCTCTTTAATTCAATACAGCTTGAATTTCCTGAACTATTGTTGCAGCTGTTTACATTAAAATTGAGAGAAAGAGTGGTAAAGAGAGAGAGAGAGAGAGAGAGAGAAAGAAAGAGAATTCAAAGTGATTGAAAAACAAAATGCATTTTTGTTCTGACCTGGACGACAACTGCTGCTTTACCTTTTTAGTTTACCATAAATTACCAACTCAAGTTCCACTAAAAGCGTGTGGGTATCTTTGCAGGGAACTCACATGAACAGGACCATCACAGCATATGAACATGCTTCATTAATGCCTGAACTCAGGAGATTTCACAGCATGACATTTGTGTTAAGCATCGTTACACATCAGCACAAAATCCCCAAAGCTCTTGAAACTCAGCACACACTCGGATCTCTCTCCCCCTCTGGACCTTCATGTGTGTACAAAAGAGCTCACTGGAGACCCACAAATTCACAGCTGCACAGACTGCTGTGTTCAGACTCAGTGAGGGTTTACCTACACATCTGCAGGGCCTCATGTCACATCATGTCTCAGAGCCGGGATACCAGGAGAACCTCCGAACTCAACATTCCTATGTTACAAACACACATACACACATGAAGAAACATTAGTTCGTCTCGCCTGGCAAGAGGCCGTTACGGCGACCGTGGAATAAAAACAAGTGATGGATTGTGGTTTAAAAAAAATGAAAAATATTTTTGGAACTTTCGAGTACAAATGTGGTCATTAAACCGCCATCCTGACTTATATTACATGCGCTTATGTGCCCAAGTCACACTTCGGGGGATTAAGACCCGAAAAACAAAGCAATACTAGTATAAGTGATTTATATCTTTGCCACAGATATCTTTCTCTAAATCCAAATTGTCCCACACACACAATCTCCCATGATTCAACACGTACATGATGTCATAATCTCTTGTGTAACAGCGCTCCTACAAAACACATAAAGGACAGCAGATGAGAGAAGTCTACTGAATAAAACAGCAGCTTTCACTTGACACTGACAGCACTATTTATAGATCAGTTTTAATCTTTTAAGATATACCATTACTTATTAAACATGCTGCTGCTGTGCTAAGATCAAAAATCTCCCATCATAACTGCAGCTTTCCCTTACAATTCTATGGAGCTCTCTACAATGTATTACTGAAGCACTAAAGAGATTCTACTTTATATATTGTGCAATGGAAAAGCTCATTAGTAACACCCTTCTAGCAAAGTGTGCAGAAGAGGCCTGTGATACATTAAGATCTAGGACAGCACGATTGAGCCACACTGATCCATCTAACTAACACTGGAACGACACTCTTGATAATCTCTTTAAGTACTCTGCATGCCTTTAAGAGTCTCCGCTTTTAATATTAAGCTGAGGGGCGCAGGTGTCAACAGTCCCAAGTGTGTTTGGCACACTGTCCTAATATTAAACAGCTACTGCAGTCAAATCCATCATAAGAACATTATTATCTACAAATGTAGGAAAAACTAGACATACTCCAGAGGTCCATCTACATGATAAGCCGCAGGATATTCCAACAATATAGCATCATATTCCTGACAGATCATTAATTCCCAGCCCTGCCATTATATATTTCAATTTCGTGATGCTGGGTTTCTTATATTGTCCTGTAGTGATGTTTAACAGTTAATCTGGGGTCATGACTGAAAATATGTGGTTCATTTAACAGGAGTATGTTTGTGTACGTAAATCATATATGTATCCTCATGCATTATGTAAAATCATAACATAATCATAACATACACTTTTACTATAATAAAACCACGGTTAGTTTTCATATGGGGTACCATAATACTTTTCCGAATAGTGACATTTTAGATTTATAAATTCAATTTTATTGTGCAGTTGGCACAAATGTGTGAGCCCACTAACTTTCTCAGCTGTTAAATTCTATGGTGCTTTAGCAAACACCGCACTATATCTGTAGCAACTAATAAAATCAATGGCCCAATATAACAGCTGTGCCAGAGAATACTGATTAAAATAAACAAACCACTCTAATGAGCACTTTACTACTATTTATATTTTAATGGAAATTATTATCCTTTAAAAACATATTAGGAAAATAAAGTGCCAACCTTCAAGTGGAAATTCCCAATTCGATTGCTTGCCTGTATGAGTGCTATATGAGCCAATTGGCATTTCAGACTCCGTCAATTCTATAATTAAAATAACAGCATTTACTGCGAAAGAACGTTTTACAGCAGAAATGGAACACTGTAAACACACATTCACAGCAGCTGGTTGAAGCGCAGCATTCAAGAGTTTTAAGATGCTGTTTAGATGTTTTTCAGTCTCTGTCAGCTTGTTATTATTGACTTCAGTTACAACCGGTTTTTCTTGTTAACCTCCCAGCAGGACTGAGGCCTCATGAAGACACATATAGAATGGCAAATGGACACACTGCGTGTTACACATAAAATGCGTGTGTGGCTGTACACTCAAAAGTACCTGTGTTGATACAAACCTAATCGATAAACACACAGAGAGAGAAGTAAATAGGCCCGATACATATTCAAAACAAAGTACATCCACATATAGACAAGCGAGCATAATTTTATTCATTGTTCCAAAATGCTGTGCTATAAATTGCATTGTGAAAGAGTATGCATCACATTTTCAAGATTGCTACAACAGGAATTAGCCTTAATACGACAATAGTTGCCTAATAGACAAAATTCCGCAGTTTTCTCTTTCATACAAACTTATGACAGAGCTCGACAGAAGTATGAAGAGAAATTACACTGTTGACAAGTGTATAGCTAGCTGCCTGAATAACATCATGCAGTATAATTATTTTACATAGGGGGCAATAGTTAAAACCATTGCACTCTTCAGTACTGAAGATTGCTACCACCACAGAAGTGCACGCTTACATGGGTTGGCCAGGCATTCAAGTCTGTGCTTGTGTACTTGTGTAGAGTACATTTCTGGCCTTCGGCTGAACTCTAGATTTATGGTGACCTTCAGCTGGGTGATGTTGGGTTTACGGAGTTTCTGGGGTTTTTAAGTGGAAAACTTTGAATATGACAGATTCAGTAATAGACAGCAAACATAATTCAAAAATAACAGACAAGATACAACAGGAGCATTAAAGGATTTTAACTATAAAAATGGTGAAAGACTAAAGCAACAGAAGCAAGCACTCACAGTATTAGCACGTACCTCACAGTATTAATACTATTACTGTTAGACTTTTGAAAAGTTTCTCTTGGCTTGGCCAAGGCAGGATATTGTGTGTTAGCTTAGTCTGTATTCAGAAGCCAGTGGGGTAAACAGATACACTGTGTGTCTGTGTGTGCGCGCGTGTACATTTCTCTGCCAAACATGCTGATACTAACCACAAGGATTACATACTAGAATGTAAAAGAACACAAAAAAATTGTGTTCCAACCAGTAAGACCTCACACACATGTACACACACTACAGAATGGGTTAACTCTGTTTATTCAAGTTAACAGATTAATAAAACTAATTAATTTGATGTTTACATTCATTTTCCTATGCCATAGTAATGTGCAGACTGTAAGTGATTTCTTTGAAAAATGTAAACCCCATGGCATAATTAACACTTGTTTGTGCAGTTTAATCAGCCCATATTGCATCATTGGCTCATACACACACACATATACTAATAAAAAAAGCCACCATTATTGCTCATATTTTACAGGAACCACTGTGCTTTAAAATGTAATTTACCTTCCACAAGGTCAAAGTTGCAGGTCCAGAATCATAACGTATAAACAAAAGAACATGGCCCTACTAATCAAGTAGATGATTAACTTTCCACATCCTCTCAACTCCACATTCCTGCAGCCTCCCTTTGCCAGAAGCCCTCTGGGTTAGAATCCCGCCAACAATCCTCTCACAGCTGCGAAACTTTGCATACAAACGGAAAACTACTAACCCAGGCTGAGAAGAATGCAAATAACCATATAATCCATTTTGAAAATTAAAATAAAAAAAATAAATCTGCACAATCATTTTCTGGATTGGCTTAGCTGTTCCGATCTGCTCAGGGAAAAGCGACTGCAAAGATTTACTGCTCATGACTCTTTCCAAACATTTCCAGACACATTTTTTGTCCAACCACTTTCAGCGAATTCAATGCACAGAAGGCATGTTCATGGGAATCTCATAACCTTGCTATTGTTAATTCAGTACTCTATTAGTGAAGCTACAAGACCCCCATACATACACATCATCTATACAGACAGCAAGAACAAGCCCACCCTGCTCTGCTAAGCCTCTGTGGGTGTCGACAGGAGCTGTGGGGCCTGTGTGCCTGTAAACAAATAGGAGCCGGTTAAAGAAAAGCAGACCCACCCATCTTGGCACAGGTGCTACAAAGACTGTGCCAACAGGCTGGACACAGGCAATTAACATCTCATTAGAGTGAGAGAGAGAAAATGAGGTAGTAACGCGTCTCAGAATAGTTCTGGTATACATGACTCGTCAGATGCCTCTACTCTGCTGGATTCTCCACACAACTGCATAATAATAAGCCACGTTTCTAGTTTACAACTTTGTGTGTATTGATGTGGACAGAATGAGTCACTGTGTTCAGACAATATAATACAGACAAGAATGGCTTCCTTCATCAGTGTCAAGCCCTTCTTTTGAAACAACTTCCTTTACGAGTACACAACACACCAGTCTAGCGACATATTTCAAGGCAACGCTCATGGAATGATACGTCTCTAATTTCCGATTTTCAACTTTTAGTTTCGACGTTCTGTGACATTTAATCATAAATAATTGACTTTCTTAAACAAACAGCTGACATTTTAAAATGGAAGCCTGAAGATCACAAAGTATAACATACAGAGTATAACATTTCCCTAGTTCCACCTACAATGCCCCAACACTATTGTGGCCACACAGACAAGCACCACATTTTTCCTCCACACAAAATCTAGTTAATAACATCCTGAAAAATGTAGATGTGTTTTGTACTATCATGTTTTATATACTAAATTCAAACAATTAATTTTTACTGCATTGGTTATGAAAATTCTGTAGATGTGTTTTTGGTCCATTTTATCACCGCAGCATTACATTCAGGACTAACAACCCCATTAAACTACTCTAAAATCGACATTTAAATACAATGATTGAACAAATCTAATCACTTAAAATGGGAAGCATAACTGAGCTAGTCAATGGAACCCACACTGAGTGACCCCCCCTCTCACGCACACACCTTCCCACACACACACAAACAGAGACACCCACGCACTTTGTGCATGAGCTTACTGCAGCATATGCATGACCTTCCCTGCACACACCCACTGTCTGTCCACAAAGACACATGAAATCAAAGTCACAGCAACCACAACAGACTTAAATAAACAGGCCACAGAAATCAAGCCTGAAGGAGAACTGATTTAGAGAACCAATCCCTTTACATAAATACAGGAAGGAGAAAATGGTCTACTCCAGTCATTAGCCATGTATAGACCTCAAAACACGTTCTCTAATTTTTCATAGCTCATACATACGATATTTTCCCATTATAAAATGTACTAGATATATAAATAATCACAGAGTTTGGTCCAGATCTGTGGGTTTCTTTGAGCACTATGATGCTGAGTGACAGAGGGCATATGTTATGGATCTATAAGGATATTGGATTACTCATGTGTAGCCAAGAGCATATAGAATGAAAAGAAGGCCAGATGGAGAAAA
>JAZGTJ010019108.1:0-11073 GCA_036877575.1 Botia almorhae | reverse complement strand
CATGAGTGTTAGCCTGTGGGGGGGGGGGAGGATGTGGCCTAAAATTCACGCTCACAAAACAGCTAGACACACTAGGTGAAAGGAGGAGGAAACGAAATAGAAAGAAAGAAAAACTCAGTTCAGCATTACACACAAACACCTCACAAACAGAACACACACACACACGCTCACGTGCACTTCAGCGTGCACGCACACACACACACACACACACCGCTTTGGCAATGACACCCTTCATGGTTCCAGACAGGGCCGCTGCCATCCCGAAACGGCCGTTGTTGAGGATGTTCATGGCCACTTTGAAGCCGCCTCCGACCTCTCCCAGCACACAGTCTGCAGGGACACGCACGTTCTCAAAATACACCTCTGCTGTGTTTGATGCTTTAATGCCCATTTTCTTCTCTGGAGGACCACTGACAGAGATGGAGAGAAAGAACGAGAGGAATGAACAGATAATTTTGGCATCTGTCAAATGCATAAATGTAAATGAGCACAAATGAGATTAGAAGCAGATGTTTAAATAAAGAAAGCACTAACTGTGTGACTCCTCCGAAGCTCCTCTCCACAATGAAAGCAGTTATTTTGTCCTTCATCTCCCCGCTCTTCTCCTCCTTCACAGGAGTCTTGGCAAACACAGTGAAGATCTCCGCAATACCTCCGTTACTGAGAGGAGAGAGAGGGAGCAACATTCAGAAGAAATGCATTTGAAACTCATGTTAAGATGAATATGAAGTCATTTAATATGTGTGATGTTCCATCAGAATCTGTCTGATGATTTCAGGTGTGTGTTTTATAAACAGACGGCTTCACTAGACCTCGAGTATCAGCGGTAATGACAGCAACACTATCACACTCAGCAGTTCTTCACATTCAGGAAGTACTTCAGTTATTCAGTTATTAATTTCACATTTTTACACATTTGACAGACGCTTTTATCCAAAGCGACTTACATTACAATCTGCATCTGTGATTTTCAGGCACTGAAACGGACTGTTTCTATGTTTCAATACATCAGTGAGAAACATACAGATATACCTCCGCCATGATGTTGATTTATGAAATTACAACACAGTAAGATAACATCATTCAACATTTTGAGTCAGCATGTGTAAATAGACTGTCTGCTTTATGTTCAGTTGTGATGCCCCCTGGTGGCCACAAAAGACGAACATCTTACAGTTACATTTATGCATTTGGCAGACGCTTTTATCCAAAGCGACTTAACAATGTAATCAAGGTATACAGTTCATCAGTACATGTGCTCCCCTGGCATCCAAACCACCTTTACACTGTTAACTCATCTACCAACTGAGCTATCGGATCACTCATCTCCCCACATTCTGTTTGGCGATATCTACAGATTTATTAGCTTTATCAGAGGTTAGAATAGCACACACCTGATCCAGATCTTGCCCCCGTTGAGGGTGTAGTACTGGCCGCAGGGTGAGCGAACTGCAGTGGTTTTAATGGAGGCGGCATCAGAACCACTCGCTGGTTCAGTGAGACAGAAGGCAGCAATATTCTCTCCTGTCAAAAACATGCAGGAGAATTTAAGTGTGAAGCAATGCAAGTGAGACGTCCCTCTCTAGAGCAGATCTATTGAATGTCACACTTCGGTTAGGGCTAATTATGGCTAATTAGGGCTGCAGCCTCTTCTTAATATCTATAGTCTGTGCTGAAGCTCACTCACCTGTGGCCAGCTTTGGAAGGTACTTCTCTTTTTGCTGAGGGTTACCAAACAGCAAGATGCCCTTGAAACCAATAGACTGATGGGCACCTAGAGTGATACCCACACCCAGATCATGCATTCCCACAATCTCCACCAGCCGGGCATACTGTAAACAGAGAGTATTTCAGACCGACATTTGTATTTCTCCTCATCTCTCATTTAATGAGGTTTATACTTCACAATGGAAACATGACACTAAACAATAAATCAATGTCAAGAAGTTTTGAGAAGCGACTCATGTCCAGTGGCTATTCTTCTCCATCTTTTGTCTCCAGGATGTTAATCTACGTTCTTTACCACTCACTGGAAGCTTTTCTGTATCTCACCTGTGTGTTGGTGAGTCCCACACCACCCAGATCTGCAGGCACTTGCAGAC
Source organism: Botia almorhae (assembly GCA_036877575.1). Lineage (NCBI taxonomy): Eukaryota > Metazoa > Chordata > Actinopteri > Cypriniformes > Botiidae > Botia > Botia almorhae. Next base: position 8,971 of record JAZGTJ010019108.1, on the reverse strand, counting down.
CAAAAGCTCCCATCTCCTTCAGACCTTCCATGGTGTGGTCCTCCACTTTCTCCAGAGAATCATTCTTCATGGGGTCGTTCACTTCCTGGAAATACACATGCACACATTATAAAGCATAAGCAGAAACACGAGCATTGCGCTTGTGGATTTTTAATGATGAGTGATGAATCTATGATGAATTAATGATGAATACATTAATGATGAATCTATGTAACAATGCATCAAATAAATGACTGTCAATAAATCAAACTTACTTCAAAAAACTTGCTGCATGGTCCGACCAGCTCTTTGAGGAACTGGGCTTGCTCTTCATTTAACACTGAGTGAAAAATGTGACAACAATCAGACCAAATAATACAATTAAACATGACGATCATTGAGCACAATCATCTGCTGCCTGAACATAATAAACAACGCCCAAAAATAAAATAATGACATTAAAAACAAACATCTAAAAGTAATATTTACCCAACGTGAGAGCATTAACATTTACCAACAACAACAAAAAACATAGAGCTGCATCAAAGCTGCTCATCAGAAACACTTACAGACAGAGCAACATTACAACCGTAGAGTCTGGAGTTACCTGAAGGAAAGGGAAACACCTGGGTGGTGCTGATCTGCCCTTTAAACATGTTTACAGCAAATGACTTTGACTCCTAAAACAACAGAGCAGTGAAGTTCTTCTAACATTCTAAAAACATTCAAGAAACATTCCAGAAACGGTCACTTTATACCAGCAAGACTATGTGAATTTGTGACAGGAGATCATATGTGGCCTAAAAACTATGTCAGTAATATATGTGAGGAATAAAAAACATTGTGTTATTAAGTTTTTTAAGATGATGTTGATCATTATGGTGTAGTGTCCAGCTTCACATACAGCACTGAGGGTCTTTGTATTTGCCCTCTCTGCCGTCTTCGTATCATTGTCAACTGCAGTCTTGTCCAACACAGCCTTGAAAACAGAAAGAATTAAATTGCACATCTTCCACACACATTAGATTATGAATTGAATCCAGATCCAGCCATCTTGAATTCTTAGCTTTACAACATCCAACAACCAATGTCCAGTAATCGTGCTCGTTTCATGAACAGAAAATGTTTTATTGTTGATTTTATTTTTTTAAATGTACCAGATGAATGAGTTTACATTTCATTTGGTATGACCAGTGTTAATCTGTCCATCAAGAAACCTTTCAGGTCATGAGCCAGGTGTTGGCCATCGCCATGACAATGTGACATGACGTGACATTGGTTTCCATGACTTGATACTGACAAGGTTGCCAAGTAGAGCAAAGAGCACTGACAAGGATCATGTAACCTTCCATCTCTCTCTCTCTCTCGCTCGCTCGCTCTCTCCTATACACTAATAAGTGTTTTATATTCCTCAAAATCAGATTTTGTACAATGACAATATTTACACACAGCCCACGGCACCCAGCGCAGCAGCTGACTCCTGCATGCCATGTGAACTGGAAGTGAACTTTACTCCAGATTCATATAGCACCTGTTTTGTGCCTGACCCGCCTGACTGCAGCTTGTGAGTTTGTGACAGCACACAGTGTCCTAAACCCTGACTCGGATATAACCACACTGTGAATATGAAAGAGTAATTATAACCGATTCACATTTTAATAGCTCTCACCTCTGCTGCTTGGCTCGCGTACATACGTGGATTCTGCACTGCGAGAAGAGCTCCAGTTTGGCGCTGCGCCCTAATAAAGCAGATTACGATTATTAGTTAGTCATGATATGAAGCAGTATTATACATCTTTCACAGTATAACGCTGTCTTTCACTCGTCTGCATGTGTTTCAGTACAGTCCTCTAGCATCACAGTATATGAAACAGGGAAACGCAGACAGCAGCTTCTCACCCGGTCACAGCGGGCTGCAGGCGGAGGACACTGCTGTAGATCGCAGGACTTTGACTAACTTTACGCAGGAACATGGTGATCACAGGCCAATACGATCCTCTTCCAGAAGCGTGTTTATCTGCCGGGCTGCGGAAGTGCCAAACCTGTAAATGGATCGAAGATTAGACCGCAGTGAAGAGACAATGACGTCTAGCGAGAACTAAATGTTCTAGTGTTCGGAGAACCTGTTTTATCTCGTCCTTGTGTGACTGTTTAAAGCGACTCTTCACACTGCAGAGACCCTCCTCCCGTAACCCGCGTCACAAACACTCCGATTACAGAACACGGAACAACAAAGAACCGAAGAACTGTCGCCGTGAGGAGGAACCGAAGAACCGAACTCTCGAAACAAGACAAACCCGAATCAGTGCACGGTTTCCTGACGTACCGGAAGTACAGATCCTTTTACTTCACAGCCGGAGGAAGAGTGAACAACAACAACTGCTGATCTCAGATCAGCTCGTACAGCTTCAGGAGAGCCTCTAGAGCTTCGGCGTTATATAACCTACAATCAACAGCAATATGTAATTTTTATTGTAACTTTAAATGTGCAAATTATGTAAATTGGGCACAATTTCATTATATGTGTTAATTCGATCATTTAATTGGTTGCATTTACTTAGCGCTACAAAATTCGTGTGGTTTTAATTTAATGATAACGTTTGAAAACCAAGATTGTTTTATGTTTTTATTGCTCTAATTTATAGACAGGATCATATGAATCGTTGATATTTTATTAAAAACGTGATGTAACTGGAAAATGATCGTTCACTCACTCATCTTCAGCATTAATTTACAAAAACTATTTTATTTATCAGTTTATATGATTAGGTTTGTCCTGTTATGCAGTTATTCATATTAATGATTGTTATATGGAGTCTGTGGGGTGTCACTGAATGGTTTGGGTGTTAAACGGCAGCCGTTCAGTCTATTAGTGTAAACAGTGTGACTGACGCTAGAGGACAGTGTTCAGCTCACCCTCAATCAAATCAAATGATGAACCGTGTCATTCATTTTGAGTCGCTAATGATGGACATTTAAAGTACACAGAATTTTCTGTGTTATACAGTAACAACAAGTCAATATAGTCAAAGGAAAATTACTTTATTAACATAAGACACATTTTCCATAGAATAAATCACCAGTTTAAAAGTGTATTCTATCACATGCAAAAGTGTCCGTTTCTGTTATCTAAAATGTAACACTTAAACATGTCACACCTTCAGAAATCTGTATCTTAATGTAGCACCATCTGTAACATGCGCACACATTTATAAAGGGATGTGAAAAATGCAAATACAAGTAATCACAAAGTCAACCCATTCTATCCAGAAAGTACCTTTAATGGGGTTAACACTCCTGTGTATGTACAGTTTTAAACTCTGTGTTTGTTCTCTAATACCAGGAAACAAAACAATGATTATGAGTTATTGAATCCCATGTTATCACGTATAATGATCAGAACAAAGAGTTCTGAGCAGTAGAGCAGTACATCTGCCCAGATTGATATTATTTTAAGTAAAGCCCCAATACTTCCACAAACACACAAGCACGCACACAGGCGCAGACGCACAGGCGCAGACGCACAGGCGCAGACGCGCATGCACAGGCACAGACGCACAGGCACACGCGCACACACGCAGGCACACACGCAGACACGCGCACACACACACACACACACACACAGGCGCACACACAGGCGCACACTAAATAACTCAACAGGAACTTGAGCTTGGCTGCAAGTGAACCTGGTTTTCCCATCAGAAATGTTTCAGAAAGTCGTGAGAGGCCTCAGAGATCATAATTAAAGGCCTTCCAGCATTTTGCCAAATGAGAGAAAAGCATTCAGAGAGAGAGGAACCCATTCTTTTCACTCAACACAGTTGTTTAGAAGGCTGCACCCTGTTTCAGTGTCTACGATAAAGACGAAACGGATTTAAAGTTTGTGCAACACTGCCTACAATTAATTTTACAACTGTATACATAAACCCTGTTTCTACCAGTACAGACAAACACTAACTCCAGAAAACTGCACTCGTACAGTAAACTACATTTACTGTCAGTCACACAGTAAAACTCACAGTTATCACAGGACTCTTAGCATTCACTCATTCACACACATCGACCTATACACGTTTTCATTTTTCCTTCATTACATAACATCCACAAAGAACTCGCTGGGGTTGCCCATGGCCAGGTGGAAAGATTGTCGTGATGCAGTGAGCTCAGGGGGGACTGAGCCCAGGTCTCGGGTTGGTGGAGCTCCAGGAGGCCCCCCTGGGGTCATGGAGGGTGGCAAGGCAGGATGGTGAGGCAAAGCTGGTGTTTGTGGGTGTGGGGCTCCAAGTGCCAAATGTGGGTGAGGATGCTGAGGCACCATCATTAGCATCATTGGGTTGTAGGGGATGGGGATTCCGGGTGGGTATGGGGCAAGGTGAGTGGGTGGTGCACGATGATGTGAGCGTTGACTTGAGCGACTGTGTTCACTGGGTGTGGCCGAGCCCTGGTCCCTTCTCAGACTGCTGCGAACAGAGTAGTCTGATTCGCTGCCGCTGCCAGAACGCGAGTCAGCCCCGCCCCCAGCAGTAGATTTCTCTTCACGTGTACTGCCAGCTACACTCTTACTGCCCCTCCTCCTCTCCCCATCACTGCGTGTGGAGCCACTGCTGTGACTCCCTGAGAAAGAGACATGAACACACACAGTGTTAGTTTAATGGTAATCACTGAAACCTCTCTTAACCCACATCAGTAATTCTGTGTTTTACCCCAAAATGTTCCTTCTATACCATTGTTGCAGAACAAAACTCTATTGGGTTCCACCACAGCCAAAACAGACCCATGCAGCGTTCATAAAGACATTCTTGGTGGTGGCACAAGAAGTGTGGAGATTTCTCACCACACCACACACTGGGGGTCAGGGCAGCTTGTTACCTTCGCTCTGCTGGCTGCCCGCACTGCCTGAGCCGAAGCTGTAGTTGGAGAGCTCGTGGTAGGGTGGAGGCTGGGTGGAGTAGGGGTGAGGGTACTGGTACGGGAAAGAGTGGAGCAGGGGCCACGGTGTCGCCGCTGGCAACGGAAGAGGAGCCAAAGTATCCTGGTCTGAAGCCCCGCTGGAGCCATCGTTATCATTCAGGGACAGATTGGCCATATCTAACAAACAGAAAAAGTGTGTAAACGAGAGACAGAAATCAAACCATTGTGGAACTGAAGTCGGCACAAGGTAACAATTGTGTTCCCCAAAATGATCCAGATAAGAAACGTTCCTGTACTCACAGTTTTCACAGTTGCTAAAGTCTCCAAATATATAATAACACTGTTCAGAGAAGGTGATCTTGTTAACAGTGTGTCGGATGAAACCAGCCTTCAGAAGATTACTGGCATATTTACGAGCTTCTCGTCTGTCCTGAAACCCATCAATGTGATGGTACAACCACTCCACCACATCTGAACCTACACACACACCAATAAACACAGAGTTCAGAGCCATTTCTACACTCAACACACAGAAAGTAAGAGCATAAGAATAGCTCAGCTTCTCAGGGAAAGAGTCTCTGACCCAGGAACGCGTTTGGAATGGTGATCTTTAGCCACATTCTGTCTCTGACCTCCAGGCCTGATTCAGGAGATGCCATGGCCTTAGCAACTGACGCCATATCTGAGCGCAAAGACAGGCTGAACTCATCAAAGCCTAAAGACAGATAAAGATGATTGGATTTATTGACCAGTGCCCATTCACTTTTTGAAACGCTTTGGTTCCAGCACTATTTTTCCCATTTATTTGTTTCAATGTTTCAAACATCTTTCATTAAAGAATATATCAGAACATGAACCAAACCAATCAGCTTCAAGGATTTGAGCAAAAAGGTATTTGAAAACTGGACAAAAGGAGACACAAAATTGTGCACTTTAACTCTTTAAATAAGGAATGAACAACATTCTCATGATGTAAAATTACGGTTGATTTAAATTGTTCATTTTAAAGATTACAAACAATATATTTTACACTGAATATACAACACTGAGAAAACATGGACAACTGGCTTGAACAGAAGCATAAACCATGAATGAATAACCTCTGAGCTCATGGACTTTGTGTTCATGCTATTAAAAATCAATCAACAGAAAAACTACAGACATTAAACAAAATGGACAAATGAGGGAAAAAGGGATAATAGCTTACGCTCAGTTTCAGTAACAGATGAACTGGAGGTAATTGTGCTGCTAGGGTAAGATGGATACGCCCCCGTCAGAGCTACAGAATGGTTGATCCACGCTGCAGGATCAATGGGTCGGACCGGCTCATCTGACATTAAAATGGTCACAAATAACAATTCTCAAGTCAAGTAACTCTTAAAAAATCTGATATTTTCCCAGAAGAAGATTTTATACATTTCATGAACATCTTTCACATAGAGATTAGGAAAGGCTCACTGCAAGGCAGGGTGAAAAATCCTTGAGGAGAAGCATCCCAACATTTTGCGACTGTCAGGGTGATGGGTCTATGACAACAGAGAAGACACATGAACAGTTTTAAACCGCTGTGTTCCAGTAATATGTGTATGGTATCAGATGACATGTAGATTCTGTGAAGACTCACCCCGGTTTGTGCACGATCTCACGCAGCACCCGGACTGCGTCATCATTACTCATGTTCTCAAAGTTGATGTCGTTGACCTACAAACACAGAAACATTGTGAGGTCATAAATGTTAAATAAAACAAAACTGTTTGACGTTCAGCACAACTCAACCCTGCAGCAGTAGAAGTTTCTTTTGTTTGAAAGTATTCAGTATTCAGACAGTTGTAGTGTTTGTGTTGGGTGTGAACCCAGTGTGTAGTGTCAGAGATGTGACTGATCCTAACAGTGGTTGTGTCACATCTGAATGACTGGCAGAGCTCAGAGTACAGATCGGTTGAGACATGTGCAGTAACACACACACACACACACACACCTGCAGCAGCATGTCTCCAGGTTCAATGCGACCGTCAGCGGCCACAGCCCCTCCCTTCATGATGGAGCCGATGTAGATGCCTCCATCTCCCCTCTCGTTGCTCTGACCCACAATACTGATGCCCAAGAAATTATACTTCTCTGTTACACACAGCAGGCAGATAAGTGTGAGTGAGGATGGGCTTTTACATTCAGTGCAATTCACATTTAAATTAAAACATAAGAAAGGGGTTAAACTGGGTGAGAAACAGCACTGACCCATGTTAAGAGTGACTGTAATAGTGTTTAGGGACATGGTTGAATCTGTTACACTGCTGAATGATGACGCCTATATACAAACAGGAAGAGGAACTCAGTCAACATTAGAGAACTGCATTCATCATTCATCATCCATCAAATGGGTGTTTCTACCCTCTCCAGTCGGGGGCGCTGTTTCCTGCGTCTGCGATGGCGCTTCAGCAGTCTGGATGCTGTGCTCTGCTCAGTGGAGCCACTCAATCTGATTGACCAAAATACACATTCAAGATCAAAACATAATCTAAAAAATCCCATAAAGCCACAACAGAACAGTGCACAGACACTTTCATCTAGTGTTTCATTTGAATGATTGATGAGAAGAAAGGATCTATGAAGACATGAGTAATGTGGAGATTGAGTGTGACCTGCTCAGTGTATCATCATCATCTGAATCACAGAAGCTGGTGGTCTCCAGTTCACTGCTCATCACTGTGCTCGCACTCTCATACCCATCCAGGTGTCTGTCCAGACGGGCCTGAGCACTCACACGTGGCCCTGACACAGAACACATGGACCAACACACTAAAACACTATTGGTGTATTCTTAACACATCACAACACTGTTGAGATGCATCACAAATAATAAGGTAATGTGTGTGTGTGTGTCTCACCATGTTGCTCTACACTCTCTCTGGGGCGAGGTCTCTCTCTCCTGAAAGACACAACTGATTCTGTCTCTGTCTGATCATCCAGGGTCTCCAGACTATCGGCAGTGTTGGGACTACACACACACACACACACACACAAACACAAACACACACAATTGCTTAAGATATTAAGACTTGTTTTGTTTGTGAAAATGTAGGTATATGTAAAATGTAAGTCTTGTTTCAATTCAAAAATAATTCACAGAAATGGAAACCAAACAGGTGTGCTCTAGATAGGTTTTGTTAAATTTTGTCATCGTGAAGTTTATTCATCATATTTTAAAATCAGTCCAAACTGTCACTGATTACCTGATTTAACAACAAAAGATTCATGCTGCAAACAGAAACCACAGAATGACATTTAAGGTGAGAAACAGAGATGAAGATGAACCTACTGGAAGGAGGGCGGTCTGGAGTCTCCGATGCCTCCTGTCCTCTCAGCTGGAGGCGGAGGCACAGGAGGAGGAGGTGGAGGAGGAGAGGGTTGAGGCTGAGCCTCCACTGGAGGTGCTGGGGGGGTATCTGAGGACACCAGCTAACATAATGAGAGAAGAGAGAGAGAGGGAGAGGGAGAGAGAGAGGGAGACAGAGAGGGAGAGAAAAGGTGCGTAAATGTGATACCTAAAAACAAGGAACACTACCAAGAAGAGGAGGATGGGAAAATATCCAATATCACAGTAACAACACCAGTTATTTTTTACTCAACACATACTGATGGCATTTTCATTGAAATGGGTTAAACTGGTCACACAATGCTTCAGGTCAAACATATCAAGTGTCGGGTTTTACGTAACTACAATTTAAATAACAAACAAGCTGAAGAGAATCTGTGATTGGCTGTTGATTGATAGGAAACGTTTTTCTGCTCTGACTGGAACACTTGAACAGAGTTCAGCGACATTATTTAACTTCTGATTCATTAATCTTCAGTCTTCTGTAATAAAACACATCAGGTTAAAACAATGCAGCTAGGATTCATTATCAACTTTGATAATGTGTTAAATTAATCAAAGTCATGAACTTGAGAAGAGAAAGAAACTGCAGGCACGCTGGAAAGGCCACATACAGTGTTATTGTATTATATCTTTTCTTCATGCTAATGGCCGCTGGGTTATTGTACACTCCTGACACTGGTCTACTCTTTCCATCCCAGCAGCTCT